>JAUTYZ010244884.1:3770-16453 GCA_032273725.1 Panulirus interruptus
ACAATGACCAGTTCTTCGAGAGATGTAGGGATTGAGCAAAGCTATTCATATCTTATATAAGGCCAAAACTAGAATATGCTTCTTAGGTTTGGTCACTGCAAGTAAAGAAGCACAAAGAGGTCATAGAAAAGCTCCAGAGGAGGGCAACAAGTGGTACCAGAATTAAGACAGATAACTTACAGGGAAAGGTTGAAAGCTTCAAATTTACCCACCTTAGAAGAGAAAGAGTGAGAGGTAACTTGATCAAAACCTTTAAGTTTTTAAAAGAAATCAATGGCGTGAACAGTGAACAGTTCTTCGAGAGATGTAGGGATAGAGCAAACAAAGGACATAACATGAAATTAAGTAAGAACCTTCTTAAAAAGGATGTAAAAAAATACTTTTATAGCATAAAAGGGGTGGATGAATGGAACAGAATGACTGAGGACATGGTTAATGCTGACAGCATACATAAGTTTAAGAGGCTGCATTGGTAGAGAATGTTCAAGAGATGGGGGCCCAAGAGACTTTAACTTCTTCCCCATACAGTTCAAATAGGTAATAAAAAAAAATAATAATTACATAAAAGTAGATGGGTTAAAGAAAAACTTTCAGATAAGGAGACTAAACCCAAAAGTACACATAAATTCCACACTAGAATCAGTCTCTCCTGATGGAGGAATTCTTAGAGCTACACATGGTAAATCCACAATATGTAGGTTAAGGTAAAGTCTGACAAAGGAGGTAGGCGAGTGCCAAAGTTATCTTTTGTTGATTTTCTTCAATGAAAGGATTCTGAGGGATGCTATGGTACTGGTCATCTTCTTTACATCATGTTTTCTTAAAAAAAAAACTCAATCCATCTAGATATATTCCTTGACATAAGGGATTTCAGGATTCCAGGATGCACATGTAAATGTTCCTCTTGAAAATCTCTCATGAAGTCCAAAAGTCTCTAAGTATTGTACTAGGCTTAATGCATGAAGCTCCCTTGGCGATACTGTCCAAGATTATATGACAAAAGGCCTAGTTCTAAATCTAACAGTTTCGCCCTTAGCTACGAATGTAGGGGTTTGGATTTACCTTAACCCACACAAGGTTAATGGTCTAATTGGGGGAAAGGTGGTCAATTAGAAGCCAAATTCCATTATATCCCATATTTTTCCAAGGAACATTAATAAATGAAATATTAATAAGTGTACTAGAAACTTACATTATTCCTAGAATGATGGTGGTTCCTGCATGTCAAATCCTGAGACTGAAAGTGTTCTGGAGAGTAGCAAAGATTACTCTGACTATGAAGAGTCCATTTTAAGTGACCTGAATTGCCTCCTGATCAGAAATGGGGGTAGAAGTACTAAAGATGGGTTGGAAGGCTTCACTGGGGATGAAGCTGTACTTGATAACAGTTCACTTATTGTCCTAGACCTCTTGGTAGTGTGCTGAGGCTTGAAGGTGTCAATCTTTGAATCCTGCAGCATTCTGAATGCAAAACCTGATCCTCCTCACATGTTCATACAAGTTATTGACCTCCCTGTTGTCTTTATGGTCAATGAACATGAGGGGGTGTCAGTGGCAGCTGAAGCATCACTGAATCATACTCCCAGGGGGTCAACATCATCCTCCTCCTCTTCCAACTCTTCCTCCAACTGATCAGACGACCAGGACACTTCCTCAGCAGTCCCCATACTTGTAATGTGGTGGTAACCAGGCTGGATAGCACTATCCTCAGACAACTGCTTCACTTCTTCCTCCCCCAAATTGTCCTCAGCTTGATTGAGAACTCAAGCAAAATCTTATGCCTGAAATCCCTCAAAGTCAGTCTCCTCTTCAGGTTTCTGCAGCACCTTGTTCCAGCCATTTTAAAAGGTGTCCACAGGAACAGAATCTTAGGCCCAGTTAAAAAACTGCATCCTTAATGTTGTAGTTCTTCATGCTCTGCAGGGTCTGTCTTCCTCTTCCTTAGGGCTGACAGTGACCACATAACAATGGTCCAGGTACTTCTTCCCATTGAAATTTTTTGCAGACATGGTAATTCCTTGATCCATACGCTGGATTAGGGAGATGGTGTTGGCAGGCAGGAACAGTGTCTTATCTGTCCATCCCTACTGGAAAGCCTGGTTGGGCTGGAGCAATACTGAGGAAGAGCAGGGCCCTCACTTTCTGTGGGTCCATCTTCATAACAGACTCATGATGGATTCTTACAGCAGAAACAAGTTCCTATGGAACCATTCAGTGAAAATATCTTGTTTGTAAAAAATGCACTCTTTTTGCCATAATATAATACGAACAGATAACCGAGAAGAACCCTGATAACATGAAGTTTCTTGCTTCTACCTACAACAGGCTTGAGGTGACAGAGGCCGTCTATGCTGGCACAGACTAACACATAAATATGCTCCTTACTTTTATTGTGGCCTGGAGTTCTTGGCTTGCCCTTGTGTGCCTGGCTGTCCTCAGGCAAAGCTCACCAATAAAGCCCTGTCTCATTCCCACTGTACAGCTTGAACAACTTTAAATGCTGAAGTCAGAGTTATCTGAGCTTTTTGCAGAATGGTTCAACAGCAGTCTTCAATTTCTTGTTCCCCAGGTCATGTTAATTAGGGAAATGGTAAAGCCATCCTGGGCTGGCTATGAATGACTGCTCAGCCAATGCCATCTGGGTAGCATATTCATTGGTTCCATTCTGCAGATTCACATCATACACGGGATTCCCTAAGCTCAGTGCTGTTGGTACTATTCAAGCACAGTACCCTCATGGTGTTCATGCTTGCCCTTCCTCATAATTTTTCTAAAACTGGAAGGGCCACTGTCTTGAGCATCAGCAAACTTCTCTGTTTTGTCCTTAGCCTTAATATTTTCATAATATGTGCTCTTACTGAGTCCACATTACTGAATGAGTTGGGAGCTACTCTCTCCATGCTCATGATGTTCAATCTTTTTCAGCTGTTCAGAAATACTAAGGTGTTTCCTGTACTTTTTGGCACATGAACCATTGCTACCACTCTTATATGCTTTGTACTACAGGCTCTGCACCACAAAAAACAGTGCAATTGCATGAGACAATGGGCATCCAGTCTATTTTTTTTTGCTTGCTTGTTTTTGTCTTGACTAGGTGTACACTTAGACTAGCAAGCAGCAACTGAATTAGGTCTTGTTTCATTTTGAAATTTCTAGTCAAATATATAAACTAGCAGGAAGCAATCAAATTAGGACTTGTTGCATCTAGAAATTTCAACTCAAATTATCTTTGTAGATATAAAATATACAAAAATTAGTACTGCACCTCTAAAATATTGAAAGCTTATGTAGAACTAAGTGTACTAAGAACTCTGTATGAGTGAAATAAGAAAAATGTGCACTGAGGTGATGTGCTACAGGCCAACTGTGGAAGTTATGTTCCTGGAAAACACAAGTGGAAAACTGTGGCTGGTAAGGTATTAGCCTTATGGGGGAGTGACCCTTAAGAGACATACCCTAAGTCCTACTATGAGCACTTTAAAATAAAAAATCAGCATTTCATACCTCAAAAACAACATGTGTATTCTACAAAAGTATAAAGAAATGATGTTCAAAATTGTAAGAAAAGTAATAAAAGATATAATACTGTACAGAATAATGGTAGTACATCAACCCTGATGATCTGCACTTGGTCTCTGTACTCCTACAAAGCAGCCAGCCAGCTACGCTGCATAAAAGGCTGCCTCTTTTTTCTTTATGGTTCACACTTTTAACTCACTAACACTGTTATGCCTCCTAACAGATGCTGCACTATCATCATGTGCAAGGTGATAAAATAAGTCAACATTTTGCTCTAAAGACAATCTTGCCCTCTTAGGGATAACACAATTCACATCACTAGCTTTATGCTTAGAAGGACACAAAGTAACAAATAAGTTAGTTTCAAAAGACTGTGATGCATCAAGATCACTTATGGAGCTCCTCAATCAGTGAAAGTCATAGCAAGATAGAACAACGCAGCCATAGTGCAGGTGACAGTGCTTGAGTAACATGATTATGTCACTCACGCAATACAGACCACATCTTCACGCCACCACAGTGCTGGATCCTGCCAGGCTTGGCGTGAAGTAGCCTCAAGGTGCTCCATAACAGATGCTGCACTCCCACCATGTGCAAGGTGAACACATAAGTCTACTTTTTGCTCTAAAGACATCACTTTCCTTGCTCTCCTTGGGGTAACACAATTAGCATTACTAGTTTTATGAATTGAGGCCATATTTAGGGACACAAAGTACAATAATTCCTCAAACAAAAGGTGTTCAGTTAACATGCTTTTGTTATTGAGCTGTACATATAATTAGGTCCACTTTCAAAAAACAAACCATCTATCCATTACAGAATAGTTTGGATGCGTGGTGCTTTTCCATTTTCTGATGAGTTCAGTCACCAATACAGTCATGATCAAATTCTCTAAGTAGCTCACTTGTCTAGTTAACCCCAAACTTTTATGAACACAAGAATAAGCAATAATGTAGTAAAAGTAATGCCTGTGACTTAAAAGCAGAGAAAATCTACATACCTAATTGTTAGGTTGAATGCGACTGACTCCGAAGAATGTGGTGATAGAAGGGTGAATGTCAGCTCTTTAAATTAGCTGAAAAATACCAGAATAACACAGTGTATACCATCATAACTCCTAAAGGTGTCCTCATAAAAGGTGGTAGAATAATGTTGGGTATAAATTAAGAAAAGATTCATAGCCAGTCAAAGAAAAACTCAATTATTTTGCCACACTGCTCTCACCAGATTGGTCTCCCCTAACACCAAAATATTTCTTAAATAACAAAATAATATGATAAAATAAAAAGTGCTTCTCTTTTCTTCTCATACTTCATCGCTGTTTCTTGCATTAGTGAGGTAGTGCCAGGAACAGACGAAGAAAGACCACATCTGTATGTATCTCTTATGAAATGAATAATCTCATGAGAATAATAAAGCAACCAAGAAACATGTAATATAGTCATCAACTTATCCAGGGAGAAATTAAAACTTGTGATGGGAGTGAATTGTAAGATCATGATCTTACCATTTGCTTCCATCATAAGTCTTTTATTTCACCCTAGGTATGTTGAAGAATATATCACTTGTTTCTTGGCTGTTTTATCATTCGTATATAATGCTTCATTTTTTCAGCATTGAAACAGTTTTTTAGTTTATTTTACTATTTCAGTATCCGAGACATATTTCAATGTTTGGGAAACAGATCAAGCGAAAGCACTAACATGATATAACTGTATTTTTTCTTTGACTGGCCATGAATCTTTTCTCATTTTAAATTCAGAACTGTTCTATCTGCTCATTTGAACACATTTTAGGCAATCTGGATGGCATACAAAGTTATTTTGGTATATTTCAGCTAATTTTAAATGCTGATGACCACCCTTCTTTCAATACAATCTGCTCCCACCAAAATTTCTTTCTTATATATTCCTAGGCAAATTGTGAGGTATATCAGTTGTTTCCTGGTTGTTTTATTTAAATCTCTTTTGTTTCTTAAGAAAATAATATTTTTCATTTTACTAGTTCAGTATTTAAGACATACTTCAGTTTGGGAGAATGATCTGGCAAGAGCACTATGGCAAAATAATAATCTTCTTTGACTGGCTATGAATCTTTCTTATTTCATATCAGTCACTGCTCTACCAGCTCATTTGAACACAGGCAAGTTGGATGGTATAAGATATTCTGGTATATTTTGGCTAACTTTTAAGAGGCAATGTTCACACCTTCTTTCACCATATTTCTAAGATACCTTACCAATAAGCTCCCACCACAAGTCTTTAATCCCCCTACCTTTTTTTTTAAAGGCTCCAGTCATGGACAGCAGTCCACATGAATGCTGTTTCTTAATTGAAATACAGAGAGGTTGATGAGAGGGGAAAAAAAAGAAGAGACAAGGGAAAGTATTTATGAATTTTGGAGGAAGTGAAAAAAACTGTCTTTTAAAATGTACAAGGTCACAATTATTGGGAAAGACATGAGAGGGTACAGAGGTCCAAAGCTTTGAGGTGTAGGGAAAGAAACCATTCTAAAAACATCCCACCCTCGTGTTGCCAATGGCCACACAATAATCATGTGATATAACATCTTGCCGAGTATTTTGTGGTCTAGCTAGTGGTTGAGGCACACACACACACAGCCAGGTTTTGAGAGCAAAAACCAAAGTGATACCTATAGAAGAGGGAAAGTGAACCAACATTGCAGCGTAGGGCAAGTGGGTTGAGGACTAGATCACTTGTTTCTTCACTGTTTTATCAATCTTATATAATGTTCTTTCGTTTCACAAGACAGAAATAGTTTTTTCAATATACTTCACTATTTCAGTATTTAAGACACATTTTGGTGTTAGGAATACCAATATGACAAAAGCAGAAGGGCAAAATTAATCATTTTTTTTACTGACTATAAATCTTTTCATATTTTATATCAAACAATGTTTCCCAGCTCATCTGAACACAGATTTGGCAATCCATTTCAAAATCATGAGAGATGTCATGAGATAAGAGAGAAAATCAAGAAGTTAAAATCATAACAAATTATCATGAATAAGGAGTAGCATCAGTTAAGGGGATTGATAAAGCATGTAACATAAGGAAAGAAGGAAGAATGACTGAAGAACAAGAAAAGTCAGAATGGGCACCTCCGAATGTCCAAGTGATTGGTGAACAAGAAGAAATGCACAGTGAAAAAATTAATAAAACAGTGGGAAGGGAGGTGCAGTTTCTGGGGCTGGGCAATAAACTCAGTGCATGCTGACTGGTACAAATGGACAGTAACCTGGGTTCACTGAAACTGAGGTATCCAGGGCATTGAGTGAACCTGCAGATAGAATATGCACCATCAGAGACAGAACAATGTGAAAAATTTATTGTCTGGTAGATTACAATTTCAGAAAAGTGCAGATCATAAAGGATCAGTACTTATTAGCAAAAAGGGAGATCATAGAAAAAGCCAAAGGCAGAGAGGTTGATGAACCAAAACTGATAGATTTAGCTGAAGTTGGGTGGCACCCAAATTAGAAAGATTAGTTCACCAGGAGCTTGACAGACATTAATCTTTAATTATTTTTTAGACTGGATGAAGAAAATACACCAGCTAAAAAAAGAAAGGAAAAAAAAAGAAATGCTCACTAATGGGTCACTATAGGCAATAGATTCAGATCCAATCTCTGTGTTATAGGAAACAGAAAGAATTGGTGGTCATTATCAAGACATAAAGAGACAACCAATTTTGGTTATGTTTGTTTTAGAGTCATCTAGCCAGGAGGTAATTAAGCATGCTAAGAAAAAAAAACAAAGTGGAACTCAGTGGACTATTCATCAAGTGTCACAGACCAAAGGAAGAGAGGGAACACAGCAAAGAATACTGTCAAAGGCCAAAAAACAGAAGACACCAAATGAAGCAAAAGGAGAGATCACACCCACAACACTTCAGAGAGATCATGAACATTAGGCAATGGTACTGCTAGATAAAGTATTATATACAAATGCTGATGGATCTATAGTAAATAGTTAAGAGCTGGAACTGAGGGAATGCATATGGAAAAATGCACCTAATATTGTTGGAGTTGTGGAAACAAGGCTTACTAAAGATATACAATCTCTCCTTTTCTGTCCAGAGGGGTACATGATAGTTAGGAGGGAAAAAGAAAACAAAAAAGGAGGGGGAAGACTGGCTCTCCTAATAAGATATAACTTTAAGTTTCAGGAAACAGTAGTAGATATTCCATTCAGACAACACATAATGAGAACAGTAACTGTATGAAAGAAGTGCATTGTTGATTATTTATAATCCTCCAAAGAATTCAAATGATAAGGAAGAAATATACAGTAACAAAAAAGAAAGGACAATGAGGATGATACATTAAGCAGTAAAAAATGCTCTTCTCAGTGGAGGTAAAGTAATGAATATGGGGTTTTTCAATTATAAGGAGGCAGATTTACAAGATTTGGATTCAGATGATGACAACAGCAAATCAAGGAGACACAAGTTCCTAGAGTGTGTACAGGAAAATGTCCTATACCAGTATGTCAGTGAACATACTAGGACGAGACAGAATGATACACCCTCATTACTGATCGTATCTCTAGATCTTATCTTCACATTTACAAGCATGGATAATGAAAATATCATATATGATAAAGCAACTGGAAAAAGTGATCATGTAATGCTTAAGTATGATTATGTGGTAAACAAGAGAGTGAAAAGAGCAGAGATAAGACACAACTTGAAGAGATATCATGGATCCTACACAAAACCTGACAATTTCTATGGTAAAATAGACTGGGAAATGGAGTTCAGTAGCCAGAAACCACGGTACTGTGGTGAAAGGTTCTGTGAAATTTACAAAAAAGGAGTGGGAACTGTGTGCCTCCAGCCTCAAATACAGAGGGAAGGTTAAAAAAGAGACAAGAAAGGTTTAATCATATGTGTCAAAAAGTAAGGGAGCTTCAAGATGTGAAGTGCTGTAGATAAAGGTGATATCCCAGCCAGCCAGTTTAAACAAAGTATAAGAAGTGAGGGACGAGGACAGCAGGATATGAAAGAAGGAGCAAAGAAACTCTGAGAAGAATATTCTGAACAAGACAGGTGAAAATCCATAACATTTCCGTAAATTCATCAGGATCAGATTGTCAGTTAAAGAGCAGCTAAATAGGTTACTGGATTCAGACTGAAAATAGTTGAGCATGATGTAAGTGTCTGAATAAGAAGCTCAAGTGTTTTCATATTGGAACTCACTATAGCCCCAACACTAGCGAGATGGGATAGGGGGGAGGCTTTAGAAAACATTGAGATATATGGAAAACACATTAATAGAATACAAAAGGGCCTTGTCCTATACGAGGCCCATGGTCCTGATGAAATTTCACCATACGTGCTGAAAATGTGTGCAGATAAACTAGACAGACCTAAAATACTGTTCAAGATGTTGATGGAGAAAGGGAAAAGTACCTAGGGAAAGGAAAGGGCAAACATCATACCCATCTATAAGAAGAGAGACTGAGAGGTAGTGCTGAACTACAGACCAGTCTCCATGACAAGTGTTGTCTGTAAGGTACTAGAAGAGTTAACAAGAAAACAAATGGATGACTTTCTACAAAGGAAAAATTACCTAAGTTGAAATTAACATTGTTTTGGGGAAAGGAGGTTATGTGTAATGAACCTCTTAGATTTCTATGAGAAAGTGAACTTTGTCTTAGTCAAAAGGGAAAGTTGAGTGGATTGTTTGAATCTTGACTGCTAGATAGCATGTGACACCATACTACATGGGGGGAGCCTTCTCCAAATGTGTGGAGGTCACAAGTGGAGTGCCTCAGGGTTCTGTTTTGGGACCATTACTCTTCTTGCTCTACGTGAATGACTTGTCAGAAGGTATGGACTCCTACCTGAATATGGTTGCAGATGATGCAAAAGTCGTCAGGGAAGTAAAAAGCAAGGAGGACGGCATATACTTACAGACTCCAAAGTTGGGCTGATACATGCTTGATGAAATTCAACCCAAGCATATGTAATGTAATGAGGATGAGACAGAGTGAAAGAAGGCCCCAATATCATTATCATCTAGCAGGATATAAGCTTTGGGATTTTGTGTGTGAGAGGCACTTGGGAGTTGACATCATCCTAACTTGTCACTAGAGCCACACATAAGAGAATAGTAAAGGAAATAAACTGTATGTTCCCAAATATTACAATAGTTTTCAAATATATGGGCAAGGAAATATTTGGGAAGCTGTTCATATCCTACATAAGGTTAAAACTAGAATATGCCTCTCAAGTTTGGTCATCATATCTAAAAAAGCACCGAGATAAGAGAGAAGGTGAAGAGGAGGACAACAAAGAGGGTGCTAGAATTAGGAGAGCTGAGTTAAAAGTTAAGGCTAGAAGCATTAATTTGCCAACTATGAAACAGACAAGAGTGGGAAGTGATCTCATCACAAACTTTAAGTTATTAAACCAGACTGATGATGCAGACAGTGAACAGCTCTTTGTAAGATGTAGGGATAAGACAGAGGACATAACATGAAATTAAGCAAGAATCCTGTTAAAAAAGTACGAGAGTGTTGGATGAATGGAATGAAGTGACTGAGGACATGGTTAATGTGTACAGCATAAATAAATTTAAGAAGCTGTATGATGGGAGAGAATGCTCAAGAGATGGAACCCCATACAGTAGAAATAGGTAATAGGTAATTACAAATAGGTGATTAAATAAACACACAAAAAAGTATAGAAATGGTAAACCTCCCTCCCTGTATAGTACAAATAGGTAATTACTAATAAGTGATTACATAAACACACAAAAAGTATAAAAATGAAAGAAAAAGGATACTACTCTATGGGATGGAAAAAGCCAGTCTGGCAGCATATCTCGACAGCATGCAGCCTAGAGAAATTCAGGGCTGCTACAGGCTGAGGTTGAGTGGGTCGAAGATATCAACTCTGTGGCAGTCACTAAATGGCTGAAGGTGGGCCCAAAATATGTGAGCTGCGACTGTCTAAATGAGAGAATGGAAACAGATGGGGAAAGTCAGTGTTTTCCTCACCAGAAACACAAAGGGTTAGAGGGTCCTTACCCTGATTTTTCTAAAAGATGTCCTGGAGAATTTCTCATGCTCGCAGAACAAACCACAGAGGAGAAAAATAGGATTCAAAATCAGAGAAATTATCATCAAAAACAATTTCTTAAGAGGTAAGGATTAGAATATAAAATTTCATAGCCTGAACATGATGAATTTACAAGATATTATGCAGTACTAATACTGAATACGTATAATGTTACCAACAGATGAAATATCACAATTTATACTAAATGAATGAAGGGATACATTAGACGGACCACTCTAGTTACTATGTAGCTGTTTTATGAGTGAGGGGTTATTGTCAATACAGTTGAAAGTATTTAACTTTAATCTCGAGAAAGTGGCTAGAGAAATTGATTGACATTACAGACAAATATTGCTAACAGGGGTGGCATATAAATCCCTGGTAAAGTTGATAAAACAATTACTATAAGTAGAAATTAAAAATGTAGGAAATCTGTATTAATTAGCCAATATGGAATCTGGTAAAACAAGTTGTCTTAACATTCACTCAATTCTTAAAAAAGAGTAAAGGATTATATGCAAGAGAATGAGAGAGCTGGGTGAATTGTTTTTGTCAACACTGCTAAGAAACTTCAGATACAAAGGTTTATTATTAACCCATTCACTGTGGCTGGTACATATGTGGTCCTCGGAAGAATAAGGGTTCACAGCAGCTGGTACATACATAGATTCTAAATCACTCAAAACTCCCAGGTGGGAGCTTGGCAGGCAAATATCAGTAACAGAAGACCTAATTGGTATCATTCATAATGTTGCCACAAGATATGGGCATTTTATTCAAATTGTATGAGTCAGTGTGCTTGATCATGGCAGAAAGGACAGTATGACAACAGCAGGCTGCTGCCATAACAGACATGCCTTCCCCTGACCTCACTAATTATACTGGCATTCTCACTGGACATGACTCAGATCAACTAGTGAATTAACAAGAGAGGATGAATGTCCATTTAGAGAAGATGAGAAGCATAGCAACTCTGTGGGAACGGTGAGGGTGCACATGATCCACACACATCATCACCAAAATGAATATGGCGTATGAGTGGTAGGGATGGAGCACGAGGCAGGACATGGGACTTGCAGGCCATGCCATTCACACCAAAAGACTTTATTGTTGATTCCTCAAATTCAGGTAGAGCAAATGCTCATTCAATGAATGATAACTCAAAGAAAGTTGATTTTTTCTTGATTTAACTGACACAGAAAGAATGGAAAAGATTGTGGAGCAAACAAATAGATATTATCAGTATCTCAGGGAAATATTACCTACTTTTTCACCTCACTGCAGACTGGTTAGGTGGACTGACACACCTAAGGATGAGATGGGTGTTTTCTCTGTATGGTAATTCACATGTTACTTGTAAAAAGAAACAATAAATGACTACTGGACAACAGATGTTGTGTACAAGATGTAATTTTTACAAAGCTAATGCCTCACGACAACTTTCCTCAATTCCTACGAGTTATTCAATTTGTTAATAAACAAATTGTATAAGGAGGTGATAAGTTGCACACAATCTAGCCAATTCTTGAACATATATGCACAAAATTCCAGGTGAGGTTCAAGCCTTTTCAAGATTTATGAATAGATGAGAGTTTAGTGCCATGGAAAGGTCATCTGGCATATGCTCTCCCAAACGTAACACTGTGTTTGAATGCACAGAGTAAATTATAAGTTTTTTCATATTTGATTGCCATTTCCCCCATTAGCGAGGTAGTGCAAGGAAAGGACGAAGAAAGGCCACATCCTATCACGTCCATTCTCTAGCTGTCATGTGTAATGCACCACATTATAAGTATCTTGAATAATACTTTTCACATGAATATTTTTTTATCATATAAAACAGTTATCCATATAAAGCTACTACTACACTTTCCAAAGAAAATTATGAGTGGAAACAAAAAAACCTGCTGCTACATCATGCATCTGGCAGTGTAGAGAGATCTAAGCAACCCTGAAAGTACATATGCACATAATGATGGCGAAAGGACTGCCAGATCCTGATGAGTACAACTTTGTCGCCATCAGAGAACCCTATCCATTTTCATTACTAAATATACTTAATATCATTTTTTTCATTT
>JAUTYZ010244995.1:0-10304 GCA_032273725.1 Panulirus interruptus
GGCTAGATGAAGGTGATCCAATCAATATGAACACAAAAGCTTACCGCAATCTTCTAAAGGAAGGATTGAGTGTAAGAGGGGTGTCTAGGTCCTTGGATCTAACTGGGTTCAAATACGTCTCAAATGGAGTGTCTTTCTTTGGAAGCAGAGGGCCGGATGTATTGCAACCATAGCAATAGTGAGGTACAGTGTTTCTCCCGTTTTGTTGGCAAAGGCAACATTTGTTTGGAAAGTTTTGGTTGTTAGCCACTGACCAGAGTTGTCGATAACCCTTTCTGAGACGCGTAGCAATAATGTTTCTTGGTCGTGGATGTGTACCCTCCTTAGACCACATATTGTTCCCAAGTGTTTCATTTCCAACACATTCACCCGTTTCCGTACTTTTTTGTCTAGAGCCTACGCCTTGCAACCATACAACACCATCGGGATTATCATGAAATTATACATACCCATTTTTGTGCTCACCGACCTCTCAGCTAAGCACCTGAATGATGTCATGACACCATATATCCCTGGCATGTATGCCCTAAAATCAAATGATATAATTTTCAAAATAATTCGTATTGCTCAGCCTGAAGGATTTATTGCTTCTCTGTACGTAGAAGACTGTTCACTCATGATACTGTTGCTGGAACTATTGATACAGTTCTAAGGCATGTATGTAATCACCCAGTAATACCATTCCCTCTCTCATTCTAGAAAATTTTCTCGAGGCTTGCACTAAGGAAGCACCGTTTAGAAGCCCAGCTGATGGTAAGCTTAACTGTCAAGTCGAAGTAATAGCTATGGGCAGTCACCCCGGACCAACATTCAGCTCATACTGCATGTCTGAAGTGGAAAATACAGTCCCTCCAAAAGAAGATTTTTTTGCCCTTGCACGTACTGTAGGTATGTGTGTAATGAAGAACATTTGCAGTGTGGAAAAACGCTCTGTGTTATAATTCGTCTAGCATTTCAGTGTGAATAGCAAAATTCTCTCTGTAGACGTATTAGTTCAGTTAGATTACGACCAATACACCCCCAGTGTCTACAAAAAATCCACATACTTAGGTACGCGCATGAATGCTATTAGTTAGTGGTTTCAGCGGTACAAAATGAGTGCAATTAAGTCGTACATACGCCTGGCATACAAGAATAGCTCATCATGGACACTTTCCAACTTCGAAATATGAAGGAGTGAGCAATTACTGATAATAATACTCAAACATGACCATGAACTTCACAAATTTCTAACTAGTCTCAACACTCCACATCCACAGGCCAACTTAATAAACACATTTTACTGAAACCAAATGTCACCAGTATTTAAAGTAGATGATCATGCAATGGAAGTAATTATCAAGAACAATATACACAGCAACAACCCAAATGATAAACATAGTCTTGTTATCTGTTAGAAGAATCCTAAAGTAAGTAACAACGTAATGAAAAGTAATGAGACTCGAGACAAAAACCCTTTGAAGGCCACCAATATAGTTTACAAATTTGATTGTCCTCACTATGGCTGTGAACTTCGTTTTGATAGCTATACTACAATGACCATCACTTCTTTAAGGCGCAGACTTACAATGCACCTTCAAGATGATGCATCCTAACATCACATGGAAAGAGATCACAGTACAATCTTTATACGACAATAGTAAGTGAATAATTCGAAGATCCTCAAACACTGCAGCATAGACTTTCCTTGAGTGAATATGGATATCAGAGAAGACTGTGGCTTCTGGACACTCAAATGTGAGCTTGTTGACCATCATTGATATTATGATTCTCCCAGTATACTGTTTGGGCTTCATGAGTCTTTTAGTAACTATACAATTGCACCTCTATCATGCATCACTTCTGATGGTTCTCTTTCAACTTGCCCTTGTACTGAAATGAGACATTAATTGAGATTTTTCTGCAATAGATCATCCTTCAATGGAACTTTGCTGGTGGTATCAAAGACTGACTGAGGTTAATCCTTGCTCTAGACTTTCATCCAGGATACAACATTGATCTGCTTTCCATTTTGTTAGATGCATTTGTTGATGGTGTAGTTGTTCTTCTTTCAGTAATAGCATCACTTCTTGGTCTTTGAATTAGGCTGGAAGGTGTTTGAGGTCTTTAGCTGGCTTTGAGCTCAATGGTGTAATTGTTATGGTTGGGTCTTCTGGGTTTGAGCAAGTGTCTTCTGAGATTTGGGTTATTTCCTTGCAGAGTTCCTGTACACCACAAAGTATGCATCATCTGTGTCCAGTATGTCTTGTGAAGGTTTCAACTTTCATTATGATGAAAGAAGCCACCAGACAAGACTTTTCTAACTGATCTATGAAGATCAAGCCGAGTACACCTTCCTTGATATCAGTAGCTTCTGCTTTCATAAACCAGTCAAAGTATAGACCCCAGAGGCATACACCAAATTATTTTGCTGTCTCATTCTCTTGGAGGTGGGTGATAAAGAAAAGCTCTCTGGCCTTTTCCACTACACCATAAGCTTGCAGTAATGCTTCTTTCACTTTGCTGTATGTTTTGATCAACTCATTGAGGGGGCTGAGTATCTTAGTGGCTTTGCCTTTGAACAAATTCTGGAAATGCAGCATCTTGGCCCTATCATCAAGGTTATAACCCAGAGCTTGATCCTTAAAAAGATCTATAAAGACCTTGAACTTGTCAGTTTCCTTAAACCTTGACAGTTTGGGAAACATCAATGTCATGTCATTAGTACTGGTAGAAGAAGGGCTATGGGGCCAAACAGGGATTTCTTGAGCTTGGGCTTGAGCAAGCTCCATGGCACAGCAGTGGACTGCCTCTGAATCTTTCTGCTTCACCTAAGTCATTTCCTTCTTGTGTTCCTGTTGCTTCTCATTTTCCACACAGAGCTTCTCATTTCCTATAGCTAAACTCCTCTCTCTTGATACTCTTTGGCTAGTTTCACAATCCATTTCTGGACATCAAAATCCGAGTCTAAATGCAAGAACACTTTCCATAATAAGATACATCATTGTTTTGTCACTGTGCACACTACAATAGATGTGATGATTAAGTACACCAAGCTGATTTCCTAGCCTGAGTTAACAAAATCTTAGAACATACTACACTTATTGGGATGCTCCAGAGCAGTCCCCAAATTCCCTGAGTCAAACAGTACTGTTTGAGTCCCTGTGTTCAGTAATCTCAACAGACCAAAATTTCTGTCCAGCAAAATTGTTCATGATCAGTCTGACAGTTCCTGAATTCAGGTGCTAAAATATGTCAACCATGGGGCTACTAACTTAATGTTAGATTAATTAGAATACCTTGCATATCTCAGTATTTGAGTGAATACCCCACATGTAAAATTAAGTATAATTTTCTCTATAAGGGTTGTTAAGTGTAAGATGTGACAATTATACAGTTCCCTCAGTTCATGTTGTGAAAAATTGTGGAACTGGTTGTTACCAAGAAAGAAAATATGTAATGAATTTTAATAAATATACATTGGAGTCGAGATTACTTTGCGAAATTCAAATTTGCATTTACAAATTTGTGGGTACCTCTATTATACCTCTTTTATAAGATTTTAGTCAAGTTTTCATAATTTGTGGCTGAGTAGTGGTGGTTACAGCATTTGAGTCTCAAGGTAAGAGTGCTTATAAGGCAAGTTCCTGCTCCTGCCTAGAAAGGACTCTAACAGCATCCTCAATCTAGGATTTACATTTGTTATTTTTCATTTCCAAGTTCAAGGAAATTAGGTAATGAAATATCTGTCTGGTAGTGAAAAGTATGATTTGGTAAAGATGATGTACTGTCAGGACCTGGATATCACAGACAAAATGTTTGATAAATTCTCTGCTGAAACATATGATCATATACCAAAGGGGAAGGTGGAGGACTGAATTACCAGTGATTCTGTGTCAACAGATCTATTACACAGCAGTCATATCACATATGGTGAACTATCATTCATTTTTTCCTTTACGCTATTGTGTTCATTTACTGTATTTGCTGATGTATTATGTATCATATTTAGTGTTTATTAGAGCAGTTCTGGAACAGTTTATGCATATATTTTGGCCTATGGAACCTAACTAATTACTTCCATTTAAATCAATAAAACTAAGAATTTGCAATTTGATAATTCACAGAGGCTTCTGGTACCTAACTTGGGAATTATGGTAACCCCTCTGTACTGTCTTCTCAGCAGTCAATAATGTCAAGTAAAAATGGGGGAAGTAAGTCACAAAAAACAATAACAGTGCATTAACAATGAAAAGAGTTGCACTTATTTATGGCCTCCTAGGTGACCTTGTGCTCAGAGAGTGTGATAGTTTCTGGCCTAAACTAACATGAACTTACTCATGGGAATGGTAATCAAGCATCATGTGTTAAATGCTCAGCTAATTGATCTTCATATTTATTCACTAACATAATTCTCTTCCTTTTTTCATTGATTTAACACATTTTCACTGAGATGACTAGGCTGTAGCTTCATGCATGCCTCATATTTGAGAAATACAGTGCTTAGAGCATCAAAATCCCTCCATGGGTAACAGTGGAGATGAGAGAGGAACTCTCCTTACTGTTGGTGACTGATGTCAAAGCTCTCACCAAATGATCGGCTGTGAGGTTGGGTGGTGCATAGAGATAAGTATGCATGAAAACATTTATTCAGATGGGGGGTGGCAGGTAACACTCAGTTCCCATGTCTACACATACATACACACAAACACAGGTCTCCATGGTCAAGCCCAAAGCAATCAGCCCACACCCAACCCAAGTGTTCATCCTCCCTTTGGGACTGGTCAGTAAATGGGTACCAGGCTTAGGCTGGTGTGTGTGTAAATGTTTGTATATATACACACATTGGAGTAAAGACATGGTACATACATACAGGTTTAAGAAATGGGGCAACTCTCTTAACACTGCAATCACAAACACACACACATACTCAGCTCATGCAGCTCAGGACAATGGTGACTGGCATCCCCAAGTCACGCAGCTTAAGTTGCCACCTTCTGTCAGTGCAGTCTGGTATAATGAAGGTCTTGATGAGTCGATGCTTGGCCACTAAAATCCTTAGTATATGCAACACAACAGTCGAACAGCTCCCTTGGTTAGCTGGAGGCAGTCGGTGAAAGAAGTTGGCCCATCTCATGATCAATAAATATATCGTGGATCACATCACAGTTGGCTTTAGTTCCTTACTGCTAGGCTGAGTGAGTGTGCAATCACTCTGGCTGGAATTAATGACTCAACTTATGGACGAAGGATCGATAGATCCTTCCTCCCTGGTCGGTCAAAACTAACTAAACTTTGTCCCTCTTAGGGTGTGATTTGAATCTAAGAAATGGCATCATGAAGCCCTCAGATTGGTTAAGATGTATGATAACAAACTGTCTGTTAGTTGACTCTGCTCAAGGTGGCTGGCCCAAGGTATCACTCTGTCAAGGTGTAGATTCCATTTATCTACTACAGCACTAATTTGAGCAGAATCATATTTTCATTTAAGACTTAATCCCTAGGGAGACATTTGGCATAATGCATAACATAAGCACACATACTTTCACACATACTCACATTAATTAACATCACATGACAATTCAAGAAATTAGAAACCCCTGGTGAAAGGTGCACAATTCTTAAAAGTAGTTCCTTAATGAGACTGACTTTATGGCAAAAAATTTTGCATCTGCTCTGAATTTGCTGCAATTCCACTGTCTTCATGTCTTTAAAAACCTAATGTCATCCAATCATTACAGTATTTTCTTTTGATCATATTTTCTAGATATTGTTTTCATTATCGTTGCACAGTAAAACCAGTTATCTGTCATTCTAGACAACAAAATGTTCAAACCAATGTATATTGTTCAGTTTCAGTTGTTAACCCTCAAATAACCAAAAAAATACTAAAAAAATAAAAAGATACATAAAAAATATTTCAAATCATATGCACACTGTGCCACAGCGATTAATATACTCACCACCCGATGTTTTGTGGCACTGGTGGTTGTTTACTATCTCCCATGTGCTTTCTGGCAGGGTGTTGTGTGCTAGTCTTGCACATTTGTGTATTTTGTGCACTCGGGATTATGTGGTCAATGGCCCCTTTCAAACATCGTCATCAATTGCCTGACAGCTCCTCAAAGCTGTCTACATCTCGCACAAAGCACAAGAGGAACATTTTAAGCCTTGAAATGAAGATGGCGTTGTGCAAAATGCTGGATAAGGGTGAGTCCAAAGTGACACTTGTGAAGGAATCCAATGTCATTTGCTTAAGTATATTAATGTTTCCTTTATGTAAAATAATGTAAAACATTTCAAAATATTACAATATCTGAATTATTTAATATATTGGAAAACCTCGAATAACCAGAAATTTTCATCCAAAGCAGCTGATTCCCACAAGCATTTCAGACAACAGAGGTCATACTGTACTAAACTCCTAACTCTCTCCAACTATCACCTGGACCTCATCTGTCAGTTTGAAAAGAAAATACTGCACCATCCTTGTCATCATTACCTCCTGCCACCAGAGATGCCCCATCCCTAGATTGCAGTTTGGTACCACAAATGCATCAAGCCCATCCAAGCTCAGAGAATATATGACAAGACCAGCCCTGTTTCAAGCACCGCAACTGTCTTAAAAGAACCTTTACATCTATTTAATAACTACTTGTTTAAACCTTCACCCTAATTTCCTAAATGTATGTATCTTCTCAGTATATCTTCATGCTTTGGTTACTCTTTTTGTTCAATAATCCTTAATCATCACTTTCTGATTATTACTTCATTCTTTCAAATCTTTCATACTTGTTCACAATTTCCAGCATTAGCGAAGTAGTGCCATAAGCATACAAAAAAAATGGCCTCATTTGTTTCCATCCATTTTCTAGCTGTCATGCATAATGCACTGAACCACAGCTCCCTACCCAAAACCAGGCCCCACAAAACTTTTTGTGGTTTATCTCAAATGCTTCATATGCCCTGGTTCAGTCCAATGACAACACATCAACCCCAGTATACCACATTGCTCAAATTCATTATATTCTGCACACACCTTTCACGAACCTGCATGTTCAGGTACTGAGCACTCAAAAACTTTTTACACCATCCTTCCATATCCAATTTGGTCTCTACTTCTCACACATTTATCCACCTTGTCAACCCCTCCTCACTCATTCTCTCAGTATGTCCAAAACATATAAGCTCACCCTTTTTAGCTCTCTCATCCACACCTCTCTCTTACCCAAACATGACTTACTCGATCAACCCTCTTCCCACCAATTGTCCTTAAACCAAACTATTTCCAACACATTCATCCTCGCTTGTACATTCTCATCTATAGCACATGCATCGCATCCATACAACATTGTTGGGACAACCAAATCTATTACCCTTCAGAAAATACCAAAAATTGCAGGTATTAGTTCAGCGTATTCTGTAGCCCCCCCAAAAAAAAAAATTTGCTTTTTGAAATTGAAATATAACATAACGGTACGCTTCTATACCTAAAGTAATCATGGAAAATGTCTTAGAATACTTCCCTAGGCAAACAGATACCCATTAAATTCGGAGCAACTATTCACAAGAATCATTAGATACTTCATTATAGCCCTGAAGGACCCCTAAACATTATTTCAACCCCAGATTCGTATTCAGCATGAAAGATATTCCTAATATTGAGGCTGTGAAGAATATCTATTACCATTCGAAAAATACCGACTATTGTAGGTATTATTATTCAGGGTATCTTTTTAGCCCATAAAATATTTTGTTTTACAACTGAAATATAACGAAACGCTTCCTTTACTTGAAGTAATAGTGGAATATATCTCATAGGATTAAGTAAACTGTAAAATGTAATGTTCACGGTGTTCAAGTAATTGCCTTGGTAATACAACAAATGGCATCCCGCATTACGCAGAGCATAGACGAGGTCAGTCATTCCCACATCGGTGCAGAGACAACTTGCAGTGCCGTTCAGAACCAATGGTTTGCCTAGCCCGGGGGACATAAAGGTAACATCTATCACAATCCCGTTGAGTCATACCTTGGACTGTCACAGCAGGATGTGTTTATGATGTCAGGTTCATTCCCTGTGTGGAAAACGAGCCGATAAAGTACCAGCAGGATTACTGGCGGCTGGAATATCAAACGGTGTCAGTAGGGGAGATAATCTTAGTTAGGTGGAGACAGAAAAGATGAGCCGTACCAAGGACGTACTCGGCGTGACCTGAAGAACGTGGTCAGTCGCTGAACAAGGACTTCCGTCCGCAACTTGTCGGCAATACAGCTAAGAATATATTCTATCTAGATTTTCAAAAAACATTCGATAAGGTTCCACATCAAAGTTTACTAGCAAAAAATTAAGTCACAAGGCACTGATGGATTTGCACTTCGGTGGATAGGAAATTGGTTGACTGGCCGTCAACAAAGAAATAATCAAGATATATGACGAAAGTAAAGCGGTTGATGTCATCTATCTAGATTTTCAAAAAGCGTCCAATAGGGTTCCGCATCAAAAGTTACTAGCAAAAATTAAGTCAGAAGGCATTGATGGGATTGTACTTGGTTGGATAGGAAATTGGTTGACTGGCCGTGTACAAAGAGCTGTGATTAATGGTCAAGCCTCAGAATGGTTAGACGTAGCAGGTGGAGTGCCACAGGATCAGTTTTGGGACCGGTTCTCTTTCCCATATACATTAATGATATTGATAATGGGTTGCAGTGCAAGATATCAAAATTCGCT
The DNA here is from genome assembly GCA_032273725.1 of Panulirus interruptus. NCBI lineage: Eukaryota > Metazoa > Arthropoda > Malacostraca > Decapoda > Palinuridae > Panulirus > Panulirus interruptus. The sequence goes on from JAUTYZ010244995.1 coordinate 8,711, forward strand.
GATAATACAAAGTTGAGATATAAGTCTACAAATAAACTTGAACATCTACAGCTTCAAACTGACAATGACAAACTGATGGACTGGGCTCATAGGTGGCAAATGCATTTAAATATCGATAAGTGCAAAGTTTTACAGAGCGGTAGTAAAAACGACAAGGCAAGCTACAATATGACTATTCCTGAGCTACAAAAGTTAAATGAGGAAAATGGGCGTAATAATCTCTGGCGACCTAAAACCAAGTAAGCAGTGCACAGAAGCAGTGAAAAGAGCGACCAAAATTCTTGGAATCATAGGTAGGGCCTTTGAATTCAAGTCCAGGGAAATCATCCTTACTCTTTACAATTCACTGGCTCGTCCCCATCTTGAATATTGTGTTCAGTTTTGGTCACCTTACCAAACGAAAGACATAGACAGAATGGAGAGAGTACAGCGTCGAGCTACCAAGATAATTCCCGGACTGAAAAACAAATCCTACGAGAGCAGATTAAACGACTTGAATCTATTTAGCTTAAAAAGGAGAAGGTTAAGAGGTGATCTAATACAAGTAATCAAAATCAACAAAGGCTTTGATAACCTTGATCTATCAAGTTACTTAAGACTTGATTCGTCTGATTTTACTCGTAGTAATGGATACGAATTCGTGGGCAAATGTTTTACCTCGAATAAGGCGAAGTACTTATTCTTCAACAGGATTGTTAACATATGGAACGATGTGCCAATCAGAGTGGCAGAAAGCAGAACTATAGATACGTTTAAGAGCAGACTTGATAAGTACTTCGCTTCAAGTCCACGACTTTCATCATCTGCGCCTCCTTAGTCACGATGAGAATTTACAGGTTATGCTCTTCGAATTATCTGTAAACCTACCAACTTTTACCACACTAATCTGTGAGTCTCTGATATCTTCCACTACCACAAACAGCCTCAATAGGACCCAGTGGTCTGTTGCTGTTTGAATTCCTTCGTATTCCTTTCTATAACAAAAAAATAACATTAACAAGCTTAAAACTGTGGCATAGTGGGAAGACTGAAACCTAACGAAACAGAAACGGAGGGAAATCAGATACAACACCATGAGAAATGTAAATTAACAGGTCACTTACTAGCATCATTAGGTTTAACAATAAATCATACTAATAAAACAACTGCACAAAGCAAAGCTCGTATAGGTTATAGCGCCACCCGAAGAGGCAAGATCTACTCTTGGTAAGGGCTGTGATCCATCCTATGTCAAACTGTACCCCAGTTCCCACTCACTTTACCTCCAAAATAACGTATGGCAGTGATACCCAGTGGACAAAATAAGGCACAACAATTCGTTATGAACGAAAAAAAAAAAATACTTTGAAAATAGAGAAAACAAAACATTTACAACTAAGCATTAAAACAAAAATCTACAACTCAGCATTACAACAAAACATTTACAACTTAGCAGTAAAATAAAACATCTACAACTTAGCATTAAAACAAAACATCTACAACTCAGCATTAAAACAAAACATCTACAATTTTAGCATTAAAACAAAACGTCTACAACTTAGCATTAAAACAAAACATCTACAACTCAGCATTAAGCCTACTGGTAACTGTTTAA
>JAUTYZ010245106.1:0-10303 GCA_032273725.1 Panulirus interruptus
TATAGCGTTAATGATATGGCCTTCATCAGGGCCTCAGTTGCCCGTGCCGTCTAGGCTAATACAAAAAAAGAAAAACTATAATTATAAGTTTAAAAAAAGTTCACGTGGTACAATGATAACTTCCAACGTGGGGAACAAAGAAATCTCTTCTCCGTCCCACACATTAATCCTTCCCCAGCACAACAGAAGACAAGGCCTGAAACAACACACCAGCGGCTCAAATGAGTCGGTTTCGCTCACCAAGTCTTACTGTGGGAATTTCTGACAAAACAAGCCTAACTTTCCTTAACTACATGAATGTTTGACAAAACAAGCTTAAGTTGGCTTTATTATTAGAATTTTTGACATATCAAGCTTAATTTGCATAATCTGCAAAATTATGATTATAGGAAAATAGAAAATAATGAGGTCGACAACTCATTGGGTTCAGCTAAGTACAGCTGAAATCTGATGCCAGTTCTGCCCTAAAACTAGGTTATAGTTCTGAATAAATTTCATCCTCAACAGCGGCGATCTTGGATGGCGGTATAGTTCACAGGATAAACAATGACCAAGCAGTTATCGGAAAGACTTTTTTGTGAATTTCTGACAAAATAAGCCTAATTTTCAAAACCAGCAAAACGAAAAATCTAAATGGTTAAGTAGTTATAGGACAGTTTTTTTGTGATTTTTTTGACAACTCATTTTCAAAATACGCAAAACTAAAACTTCAAATGGCCAAGTAGTTATAGGTAGTTTTTTTTATATATAATTGACAAAATAAGCCTAATTTGCAAAATTGACAAAACTAAAATTTCGCAGGAAACCCGTAATATATTCTTAACAACTCATAACCACGTATTCGGGCTAATTCTGCCTTAAAACAAAAGTTATGTTAATTTGAAAAAAATGCTTGTTTTTAGTGAGAGCAGCCATTATGGATGGCAGTCGGGGTCACCGGACACAATTCTGAGGGAAGAGACCAGCCAAGGACCATCCCTGCCACGTTTGGTTTTGGTTTCAACTGTCTCACTAGCTTAAGAGGAGAAGTTTGATTTGTGAAAACTTTATGGACAGACAATCACGGACGCCAAGCGATGGCAAAGCTCACTTGGCCTTAACCACGGACGCCAAGCGATGGCAAAAGCTCAAATGGCCATTGACCAGGTGAGGTAAAAAGCCCGCCTCGTCAGCCAACTAAAGACAATGTCTGAGGGAGAACACACACAGCTTCGGACGCTGCAAGACCTCCCCGGGGTGTGCGGGAACCGTGCTTAAAACAAGTAACTTCTCTTAAACCGGCTGGGACTAGTTTCGCTCGAAGTGGTGATCACAGTTTCAGCAGCCGACCGATATATACCTCGAATTTATCACGATACGCTGTAATCTAATATCGAGCTCAATATATGAACTTAATGTCATATTCCGACAGCTTGGGGGAGTGTCTGAGTTCATGAGGAGAAGCCACAGCTCACTGAGGTAAAGGTGAGGCCCGTGCAACATGGCTGCATTCAGAGGACCAAGTTCGGGTGTAATTGGATAGATTCTAGTTATAGAGGAATAACCGTGAGTCCACGAAGACGAGCTGTGTGTCCAATCAGGCAAACCTGAGTTTCGAAAGACAGGCCTCGAGCTTGGGAGCCAAAGCCTGAGTGCAGCTGGGACAACGGAGTCCAGTGGGACATGAGGGTATCCAAAGGGTAGACTTTAGTTTATCCACTGTAGTGGAGTGGGAGTGAAATTCTACAGAGAAAACTGAAGTTTGGCAAGATGTTCACACAACAATTCTGATTTCAGCAAATTGGTCAGCAAGAGCCTAGTGATTAAGGAAGTCTTAAAAGATAGTAAGACAAGTAACAGGTCCTGCAGGAGGTGACTGGATCATTAAATGTTTCGTGTAACAGAGTCCAGCCAGAACTGGTAATTTCGATGTTCATTGAGCAGAATCCTTGTGGAAGTTTGACTTGTATGAATTCCTCTCTCATATCTGTACCATAACGAACTTCTTTACATCAATAGAAATAATTTTTCTTTCATGGAAGACTTTTTATAATACCACCTTTAAAGCCCAAAAGTGCAATATGCACAAGAAGAGAGAACACAAACATCCGGGGCCAAAGACTCTTGCCAGCTACCATCAGAAACAGCATGGAATGCACAGGAGTAGTTCAATAGTGCACTGTACATGTACCTACAAAGTGTACCACACCAGCTAGGCTGTGAGGGCTATGTGGGCCTGTGGGATGCTGCTTCCACCAGCTTGGTCGACCAACGACACAACCCAACAGCCTGGGCCCAGCTCGGGCTGTTGGGGTAGAAGACCCACGAAGACTTCAGGTATTCATCCTAGGAAAGGTTACCTCCTCCAACTCACTCTCTTTCATTTCGTATAAAACGCTCTTTTGTACTTTTATTATTATTCACCCTTTTTAGTTTTCAAATGTATAATACCCTAACCATTAACACCAAACAGTTATTACAATGAAAACGAAAGCAGTCATTAAATACAACCCCACAGATCTTTCTGATAACTGAAGAGTTATGTTGCACTCAAGGAAGGTATAGAGATATCATGCGAGACACAATCGCTAGAATACTGAAACCTAAGCCTATATATACCAAGTCAACCCATACGCATGTGGGTGGAGCCTGTATGCTACGTCACTGGCCCTAAACAATGAAAACGTGCTGGTACAGGGCTAACGAAAACGTATGGTTCAGGGCCCCGTGACGTCACAAGTAGGCCTGCGCGGCCGGGTCCGTTTTTTGAAGTCAGAGTGGGTAGACTTGGTATATATAGGCTTAAACTGAAACACCAAATTAGGGATAAAGACCGTGATATATGACTAGGCCACGATGCTGCCCATAGGCCACGATACTGACCAGATGCAAGTTTAAGCAACCACACTACCTACATGCAGCCTATATTGCCAAGACGGAAAGTTTACGCAACCATATTGCCCTAGTGCAACCTATATCTTTCAGATACAAAGTTTACGCAACCATATTGCCCAAATGCAAAGTCTGGACTGCAACACTGCCAAATTCAAAGTTTGGACGGTGATATTGCCGAAATTCAAAGTTTGTACAGCAAATAAATAATATTTCATGAAACATTATCTTAACTTCATTGTTAAATCACTCGATATATATCTACGGATCAGAACATCTGTCTTTTATTCCCCTTCCTTGATTAATATCTTCACAACCAGCACTATCTGGTTTCTATATTCGCACACTGCTACTCTCAACTGCTTTAGAAATACTTATAAAACTATCATTCACGACCCAAATTCTCTGAATGTATCTTATTTCCACATCACACCAATCATACGTTCTATAGTTGACTGTAAGCCACCCACTTTCCAAGTCATCCCTCTGTGTACTTACCTGTTTTTACCCCAATGATTTCTAGGTCTAATGATTTACCTCCCTTGACCTGCCATACTGATTCAAGTGTAACTGAACACCACAGCCTCTATCAGAAAAAAGGGACCCCTCAAGATTCGAAGTGTTTTCATCCTTTGGAACGCCCGTTTTTCCTGTTAAGTTGAATAAATAAATTGATAACTTCACATTGTCCAGTTTACACAGACCAATGGATGGACACGATTGAATTGCAAGTAGCTCTTACTATTCAGGGAATTCCATCTCTTTTTAGATAGTGATGAACCACTTCAAGAAAATAACTCTTCAAGAGAATACTTAAAAATCATTATACGTCCTTCGAAGACTTATACAAATACGCTCACATATGCAGGGAAACAGTAACTGTAAATACTTGCAAACGATAAGATTCAGTGAAATGCAAAACGCAAAACAATATTACGTTATAAAGATATTGATAAAGCAAGGAAGACAAGGTGGATTAATTTTACTGAATAAAGATATTGAAAAAAAAAGAACCACTTTTCCCACATTGTCCAGAATGACCAGCCTAAGTCTGGAAGCATGAGAAAATCTAACAGGAAAATCCTGATATGCGCTTAGCTAATCAGTGGTTAGTGCAGCCACGCACAAGGCTCAGGAACCCTCCAGTCTGACATGAGTTGCCAATAAACACGGAAACGATTTATGAAAATGCTATTGTAAGCCTAAGGAATTCCCACTTCGTTTAAGGCCTCGGCGACTCTGTACTTCATTCTTGCCAATATTTATTGGGTGAACATTCGAATAAGTTGCTGGTTTCATTATCCTCTACTAAACAGTACCCATCGCTGGTTTCCGGCCTTATCTCTAGTAAGACTTAGAAATTCTAAGGTTGTATCCACTTTTTACATCTAGTCAGTTAACTTATAATAAGAAAGACTGTTAGCTAATGCAGATAAACCCTTTTTGTAATAATTTTTGAAATGAATATTAGCCCACTGGGATCTGACATACGTAGACCCTCTGTGACCTTGGTAATCCTTCTGCGCTACCGCCCACTGGATGAGCATGGGGTGCACGATAAACTCGCCGGTGAAATGAGCACAAACCAATGAAATCTCCTCTCCTTGTGAGGAGCCCTTGTGCCAGCAGCAGAATTTCCACACGAGGGCCGATTAGATACATTCCGGGTGGGACCTCTGTATTTCTTTCTGGAGTGCCTTCAGGGCTTGTCCTTGGCAGTAACCTGGACAGTCCTGCCTCCTTGATAATGACTGCGCTGTCTTCGGTGGAGCCCGTGGGATTGCAACACACCTAGTAATCTACTGTCGCATACTCTCATGTACCTTATTTCGGAATGACATAATCCCAGCGAAAAAGTTTGGGAACACTATATACAGTAAGTTAAAATCTACCACTCGTATCTTCTCTCCAGTTAATGTAAGCTGAGTGGCTTTAACTTCTCTAAAACATGAAGAACTTGCATTGCCTGATGTCCCGTTATAAGTTGAATATATGTAAGGCCAAAAAAGAAAAAGGTTGCAAATGAGCTCATAAATCTGAAAAAATTTGTATCCCACTACATCAGTCAACCCAAAACATATGTAATGAATTTAATCTTACTATTTTGTAATGCTCATGACTTGTAGCACTTGCAAAACGGAGGGTAATCTCTGATTACGTAGTTCGCATCTCAGGCGTCAAATGTGGATCAGGGCGACCAACTCTTGGTGGGATGCTGAACCGTTTAACAGTATGAATCTCCAGTATGAAACCCTTATGAAGTTACATGACCAAACATTGGGGCTGAAAACTTAACCATAGTCACTGAGGAGTGAACTGTGGGTCTGGGTGACATACTTTTGTTAGGATGTTGAAGCGCTCATCAATATGCCTCAGCACGGGGAGTTAAATAACCGCCCATTAAATAATGGCTGAAAAAATAAACTGGGTGATGTAAAACTTAACCAAGGTGTGGACGAGTCCGCCCAAGAGACGGTAAGCGTGGTAGAAAATTTCTTCCTCTACTTAGTAGAAATAAATAAGACATAGTTTTTCATAATAAGTATGCAAATTTAAGCAATTACGTGACCCACAATTTAATCAGTTCGTCATCTCCACAGAGGATACCTGCGGTGTAAGTTACGAAATTTCTTATGACACCGTTCTTGAGTTATCATGTTAACAAGATTATGTCCACAGATAGACAGACACAGAGAAGTGGTGACGACATAATGTCTCACGCTGTATAGTTGCGGAGAATAAAAAAATCTAGCTATCTGACTGAACTGACGATCTCTTGAATGATTTACACGTTTCCCAACTCAGCAATTGCGCCAGGTACAAGAGATGTTGGACATTTGGGCAATCATCAGTAGTTTGGTTTTGAAGTTGCCATGTACCATCTCTAGAGTACAATGTGTTCCAGATTATACTGAAAATAAGACAAAATGGAAAAAAAAGAAAGTGGAGCTAGACGAAGGCCTAACAAATCAGCAGAATGTAACAACTATCATTATTCCCGAATAGAAACTCAGAAAAAAATAAAAAATTGATTTCACCCTTGGAGGTCTGATACTCCAGGGTTGCAAGAGAGGCAAGACATAAGATCCACCTACCCCATGCCTGCCAAGCACCCTTCACCCACACTATCAGAGAAACGCATTCTTAACTGGAAAGTCTTACCTCATCACAGAAACAGCTGCCCCGACGAGGCGAGCCGCTCTAAACACCTACAATTGACACTGTTGAAAAATTAACGTCAGGCAGACACTGGTGTTTATCTCATTTGAGAGGCAGCTGGCTCGTGGAAGCCACTACCAACACCCACTATCAACACCTACGTATGAGAACACAGATGAGCATACTTCACGGTATTCCTGGACACGCGCGAATGAGCACGTTCCTGACAGCGAAGCAAGGAATCGGAGTTCTTCTGACACGGACAGCTTACTGACAGTTCTAAACGTGCTGATGATACGAGGAAAGGTCCGATGCAGGTATTAAATACAGGCTTCCAAGTAACAAGTCGTGCTAATGTTTAGGCAGCTTAACGGTGCGGATATTTTAACCTGAGCAAGACGGTATTCCTGTCAGGTCAATGATTTCGTGGCCTTTGACCCACCTCTAAGGATTCATGTCAAAGTTCAGTACAGCATATTCAAGGGTCGTACCGTCATGCTTGATAAGCAGGAGTGATGACTTCAAGAGACAGCTGCTTCTGAACTGAGCGGCTTGTCTATCATGTGACCTCAAATTTGATATGCTGCTGCTGCTGCAGTACTATTTTCGAGAGCAATCAAACACCTTTTGAACGTCAACACTTCTGACGGGAGACATCCAAGTTCTCGCTCCAAGAAACACGACGTATCGTAGGCACACAAAATATGCATGCAACACGCAAGACTTGTTAAAGTTAAAACTCTGAGACTTGTAATTGCACAAGCACATACCACCAGAACCTGAATCTGTAGTCTCGCAAGAAGACATATTGGTGCAAAGTAAAGGTGAGGGCGGCTGTGGTAATGCAGCGTTCTAAGGACGCAACATGCAGTTTCGCGGGATATCAGATCACTTTTGCCACCACAGAATGGATGGATTTCTAGTCACCGATAAAACCGGTGAGGCATTGCAGCAAAAGCAGCTACGTCGTACGTTTGAGAGAGACCTCGCAGCACCACCATTTGAGGAAAGGACTCCAGTCACCTGATACATCGTAAAGGAACACATTAAGCATGTGGACCTAAAATGTGTACCAGCAAGCAATTTCTAGTCGGGGATATTTGCCTGACGTCCTGATATAAGCTGAAAGAACAAATAACCCTATTTCTCACCTCCTGTGGAAGAATGATGTAACACTAAAAAACACTGACGATCTTTTCTCCAGCTTCATCAAAGAACAGAATACCTGTGGAACATTTTGTTATTGGAAGTAATGATATTGAAATAGCAGTGTTCTCATATGAAGCAGTATATGTCATGGCATGACCATGTAACAGCCATGCTTAGGAAGACATGTGGTGTACCCAGTAAGGTTTTCCTACAATATTTTCCATCCATACTTTCCATTTTGTGGCTGACACAGCTCGAACTTGGAGGTGGTAATTCCTCAAGTCTTTCTGCTGGACCCATTCTATAATACGCAGAGAAAGCGTATCTTTCAGGAAACAGGAATTTTACACAATGTCATTATTAGCAAATAGCGCCAGCATCTGATTCCTGAATCCAGCATACAAAGAAACTGTGAGAGGGTCTTGTTACTAGTCAGGCAACGGGGCAGTCGCTCCATGTGTCATTTGTGGAATCAGGTGTTCATCTGGGATGTTACTCATTTGAACTGTAAAGTTTATGGCCAGAGATTTGAAAACAAACTAGAACACTATGTCTTAGAATGTGAAAGAATTTAGCCTTGTAGGGATAGGTCTAAACAAACCCTGCAGGATATGTCACAACACCTTATATCTAATAACAAGATACCTGAAATTCTAAGACTGTATCCAATTATGCATCGAATCGGTAAAAGTTACCACATGAAAGACTACGTAATGCATTTAATGAAGCTTATGTAAATGAACCAATTTTGTAACAATTCATGTAATGAACATCAGCCTACTGGGGTATGACAAATACCCTTTGTCACCTCTGTAATCCTTTTGCGCTACCTCTCACAGGATGAACATGGGGTGCACAATAATATCTGCCGGTGATACCAGCACAAATAAAAATAATCAGGTGTTCTCTGAGATGTAGAACCGCCGTTACATTCATGTACTGGAGTCTGGAAATAACCAGCGGATCAAAAATATTGTGGTTCGGCAATAGATTGTTGTCCATCAATTTGCTTTCACGGAATTGTTCTCTACAACACACACATTTTGCGTTCGTCGGTAGCAGTACGCAAATGTAATCTGAACACCAGGACGTATCATCCGTTCCCTTCGCTGCTACGTCACTATTTGAGGAACTATATTGGCTTGAACTGCTGCCGTCTGGGTTGCTACATTCAGCTTAAAATGGTAAAGAATTAACACCCTGGCCATCTTTGGTTCTTGGACATTGTCCCATTAAGACTCTTGTCACGATCACATTAATTCTCGGCAAATCACGCTCGAATGGTTTATGTATGGCCGTAACCAGTCACTGCCATAGGGTCGTATCAAAACGACTACAGATTCTGAATACGATAGAAGTTGAGACACAAAAGGTAACAACTTAATATTCAAACACGTATGCAATATTGCAGGACGCATAATACTAAAAGGAACAATAACTTTTAAGTATCTACTTTTTGTACGGCTAGAAGAGAAAAAAAAATACCAGTTGATTACAGAACCACAGTAAAAAAACATGTGATTAGTCAGACGTAAGTCTGTATGAAAAACCGCAGCCTCGAATCACGTTAATGCCTGTTGCCATGAAGGGCGGAGTGCAGTCCTACCAGTTCACCGGTGATCGGACACAGGGTGTTCAGATACTTCTCTATGCTGCAGTAGTATCACAGTGGTGCGCGTGATCTATGTATTTGCTGATAACCGCGTGGAAAATGAAGCACGATAAATCCCGAGTGCACTTTCGTGTATTACATCTTCAGGGGAGACTAGTAATAAGGCGGTTAGTTTATATATGGGAAGAGGAAACGTGTTGTGTCTTTCACATGCGTATGGCTTCTGGTAATTCACCATGAGAGCCGTATTTCCCAAGTCTGTACCTTGGTCCTCTTCCACAAGGTTTAGTCCAACATGAGAAGCCAAAGTCCATCAGGGTAAGCCTCAGCCCAGACAGAGAAGGCTTTGCCAGCGTCGTCCCGGCCACACACTAGGGTGAGGCCCACATGGAGGAGAGAAAAAAATATATTAAGTGTCGGATCACTTCTCACGATCGAAAAGACTAGACAACCGGGAAAGCTCACCAGTTCTCCATCCGTCCTTTTCTATTTACACCTAATATTCTTCGTAGAGGAAGAGTCCACAACAATAAGGGGTAAATACACGGTTACAACACATTAATGGAAAACTATTGTTCTCTCACCCAAATCTCCATCATCACTACTTTTCTCTTCTTCTGGGAGAATCTTTGATCTTTTCCTCTAACTTCCCTTCTTAGTTCCCCAGCCTTATCATCAATCCTCTACGCTTCTCCTCAACTCCAGCAGCTATACCCTCTTCTTCTTCCTCTTCTTTCTATATCCATTCTTCCCGTTTTCTGTCCTTTACGAACTCCACCAGTGTTCCTTCGGTCTCTAACCCAGCCTTCGGTGTAAGCTGAGCCCACCTGACTCCTCGGGTGGGGAGCGACCCCTATCCCTCCCCCGCCAGCTAATCCCTGACCTCGATGCCCTGCCTCTCCCTCCCTTGTCCAGCTTAAAACAACACCGAATGGCAGCGATCGGATCAAATTTGAAACTTGAAGTGCTACAACACCGTCGTACGGGTTCCCGGCCCAGGCAAGTGGACGACCCTATCCACAAGATATCCATGGTTGCAAGGAGAGAGAACACATCAACCCGGTTACCTTTGCCTAGGAGTACAGTCACAAACAACAATAGCTTCAGCTTGGCTCTTCGTGCTTTGTAATAACATCCACTGTTTCCGGTGATTAATAAATCGTCCTGGTTCATGGGATTATCTTATACCACCTTTCGTAAACCTGACACTGGCGTCGGCGAGGTGTCCTCTACCACAGCAGCTCGGTCTGCAGCCAAGGGCCTGGCCGACCAGGCTGCTTGTTGCTGCAGTTCTATGCTTCTCTGATATATACGGAGAAACGTACCCCACATGATATATTTCGCTAGTGTGGTCTAGTGGCTGTGAGGTCGAGATGATGCAGTTCTAACCTACTGGTTTGTTGTGTGCCGGTAACCCCGGTAAATTTACTGTGCAGCCCATGCTCATCCTGTGAGCGGTAGCGCAAAAGGATTACAGAGGTCACAAAGGGTCTTAGTCAGACCCCAGTGGGT
>JAUTYZ010245772.1:0-10298 GCA_032273725.1 Panulirus interruptus
TCAGCATGACAGCATTTCCTTATATCTGGCACTGTATCCTCCATCATGCAATAAAACTATCCCCCATCTACCCACGTCAAATCAATTAGTAAATCTCTTTCCATCCTTCCAATCATTCTGCCAGAACCTGCTTAATCTGCAACAACCCCTGTAGACTTCCATCCCTCATATGCTGGTTTCAAGACTCTGGAGCGCCTCCTGTAGCCAAGTAAGATCCTAGGCGAGGAGGTGCCTGATGGAGAACAGTAATGCCACCAGAGACAACAGAGAGGTGTAGGTAATGGCAGATGATCCAGCATTCTCACACACTTGGCTCCCTGGGGCATACTTTACACACTTGAACTGTAGGACAAATAAGAGATTAAGATCTGATGTGTACAAGCTGGTGGTTGCCAGAAAGATGCTCTATATCAGTAACAATGTATGGGAATAAAGATGTAAAGAAAAAACTATATTAATTTCACATAAAGAAAAAGAATAAAAAATACATGAATTTCACAAGTTCATATACAAATCCAAGTAAATGAATTAATGAAGTCAGTAATTTTTTTACGAACAGAGTCGGTATGAGGATGATTTATCCAAGATCAGATTTATCCAAAATTAATCATCAGGACTCTATGAATAACTATATACATTACAGTACCTTTTCAATCAAAATAATATGAATAGATAAGGAAATTAATAGAAAAAGAGGGGGGGAAATATGTGAGATTCATTCACTCACTAAAACAGGTATATATCAACACCAAAAAAACAATAATAATAAAATCAATGGGTAGGCAAATTTATGACCACACGGAAAATAATGAAGATGAAAATCTGATCATCATTGCTTAAGAAAAATGCTTAAACAAATAGAAATCTCCATTAAATCATAAGATAATAAACAGAAACAAATAAGAAGAATTAGCTCCTCTTTAAACAAGTAAAAAAAATAGACAACTTTTGGTTATTGAAACAATAATATTAGAATATGAATTAACAAAAACAGACATGGCAGTGAACACAATGTTAAAAAGTACTATGAGATTTCCACATGTTAATCTTTACACAATTAGTAAGCTCTTATTCATAAGTACTACAGCAAAGTATTTTTAAAAGTGGTAGATATATGGAGAAACATGGCAACCTGAGGCAGGTGTGGCCATTTCCCTACACCTGAAAAAGGAGAGGCATAGTAAGCTTTGTAAGATTAAGTATGGTTTCTTCTCGTGCATAACATGCAGATTTATACGGTTTTTCTCTTGCTTTACTATCATGCAGTTATACTATATAATAGCGGTGTCTGAGCACGACCAAGAGGACACTAGTTGCATGCAAATGTTTAGGCTAACTAGAGTCACCCCATTGCACAATGAAAACACAAAAAAACTTCAGTCTGTGCTCAGGGCCTAAATATTTACATTTACAGTTCTATATACTGTCTTGCTCTTATTCTATGCGGGCACAGTACTTAATTCCCAGACATTTGGAACTCCGCAGTCCTGAGGTTACACACTGTTCCCAATAGGTCCTGCGCAGGATGGGTAGCTTAATGGTACTCGGTTTGATTTTGAACATGGGTATAACATGAGTTGGAGCAGAGGTAGGGGACTGTAGCAGGTAGCATCAGGGAAGCAGTAACAGACAGCAGCAATATCACCAGTGGTAGTAACAGCAGTGGCAGCAGCAGCAGTCAGTAGGAGGGCGCACACAGTTACCTCAGAAGCAGTAAATTCCTGGTACCAGATATCCAGGTGCCCCCAGAGAGATGTTTTCTGGGCTTTTCTTGAATGTATTTCTAGGTAATGTCATCTTCATTATGATGGACCTGTTCCTCTGCCATCACCACTGTCACCGTCATCTCTCATCACCATTAATCTCATTGCATGGTAAGGAAAAGAAGCAATGGCGTAGTGGTTTCCTCACCAAACTGGCTGAAAAGCTAGCATACAAAGTCATGTGGCACTAATTAGCAAGTTTGAGATTCCTTACCGCAGTTCCAGGCGACAGTGCACAACACAGAACATAAGGAGGCTATGTGATAATCCTTTGTCTTTTCAAATTATTGGACACGCGCAAGTTGTCTTTGCCAAATGATGCTTTACGAATAATAAACAATAAATATGTATTCAGGATGTGTATTATATTCTCTTATCACAAGTTTTCAGATCTTGACAACAAAATGTTCTGGATACAAGTATTTCAATAAATATTTTACAAAAAATGTTTAAGCCTTATAATTTATGAAACTAAAAGAGATTATTTTCATAAAATCATCCAAACAAGAATCACAGTTAGAATTATGGTTCCATGAACTGAGTAGGGTAATCCAGAGGCAGTGCTGCTAGGGTAGTTGACCACAGTGTTGTCCTTCATTCCATGCTGGGGCTTAGTTGGTGCCTCAATGTTTACTTTCACACTGCTGAAATTTTGTTCCACATCTGCAACTATACTTTTGCCAACCATTTCTAAGGTATTGAAAGAATATTCCCTGTTAACCTGAGGCTGATGCTGTTCCAGTTCCTTGTCAACTTGAGGGTGAAGCTGTTCTGATTCCCCATCAACCTGAGGCTGATGCTGTTTTGGTCCCCAATCAACCTGAGGCTGATGCTGTTCTGATCCCCCATCAACCTGAGGCTGATGCTGTTCTGGTCCCCCATCAACCTTAGGCTGATGCTGTTCTGATCCCCCATCAACCTGAGAATGATGCTGTTCTGGTCCCCTATCAACCTGAGAATGATGCTGTTCTGGTTCCCCATCAACCTGAGACTGATACTGTTCTACTTCTCTATCAACCTGATGCAGATGCTGTTCTGGTTCTCCATCAACCTGAGGCTGATGCTGCTCTGGTTCCCTGTCTACCTGAGGCTGATGATGTTCACTTATTGTAGAATTACTCACCAGCTTGGAGATTGTTCCAGGTCTTTCATGGTCTGTTTCCTCTGAACTATCATCCATATCACCGAGTTGTGACACCCTTGTGTCGCTGATGGTGACAGGGCTAGGAGTTATGGTGGTTGAGAAAACACCTGCAGTATCTACATTCTGGCTCATGCTAGTAGAATTGGTAGTAACTGCAGTATTTACAGTTTCCATGACAGAAATCCCTATTTCTGTATGGGTATTACTGAAGTCTTTGCTCTCAGAGTTTCTCCTGCCAGGCAGCTTCATTCCTCCAATATAATCAAGAGGCCATGTGTTTTGGGTTCCCACTGAGGCATCATACTTCCCCTCTGTGGATGAGCTAACAACTTCTAAACTGGTCTCAGCACTTCCTTGATATGGGGAAGTCTTTATTATTCCTTCATGTGATGATCCAAAGCTGGAATAATGGCGAGGTATAACAGGTATGGATGGCCATTTATCACCTTCAGGAATCACAAAAGTGGTGACTCCTGTTGGCTCATTGAAGTGTAAATCCATATGTGAGCTTGAATTTCTTGAATGTTCAACATTTTCTGACATTGTTATGTTGGGTTTGACACGTTTCGTGCTGTTCAGATTATCTGTTTGCTCCTCAGGGTGAGTTTTGTGGGATGTTGTAATAACTTGTTGCTCTTCATGTGATATCTGATCATCATCAGCACTTGTGCTATGAGAATTAGAATCTTTTTTATTTTGTCTCATTTTGATATCCAAATTGGGATACTGATCCAAGAATATGTCATTCTCCAACTCTGTTGACATATCACCACTCTGGAAATTAAGATTTGTTGGAGTAGGATTTACCAAAGGTACAAAGTCTGATTCTAGAATATCCAAAACTACAGGAGTAAAGTTAGCCACCAACCCACGTGCAGCTTCCTGTTCCTTCCTGATTCTGATAACATACGGGAGAGGTGTGGGTGCAGGGAACACTGCCTCTCTTACCTCCTCCTGAAGACGACTGCGGAACCACATGTGGAAAAATTCCTGAGGCAATGTGGATGGTACGAGCATTCTACCATCAGGCAATGTGGGTGGCACAAGCGTTTTACCATCAGGCAATGTGGGTGGCATGAGTGTTCTACCATCACCACTCATGATACTGTTTCCTTCCCCTCCACTTAATCCTGCTCTACTTGTTGAACTTTCCAGGATCTCTCTCCAATCCATTGAGTTATCAGTATCAAACTTGTTAAAATGGTTTCTAAAAATACCAGCATCATCTCTACTAATTTTATAGTCGGAAGTGTTCATGTCTGATGTATGATGATGTGGATTATTTTCATTATGGTAATCATTTCTATCATAATGGTATTCATCCTCCTTTTCCACATTAACATCTAACTCTGGGATAGCACCGTATTCATGCATCCTTCCTGAAGTCATAAGATCACCATTGTTGTATGTTGTTGTTGATGATACAGCCTCAGTGTGTCCATGGGTCATGCTGGTGTTGTATTTCTTAATTACCTTTTCTGTTCTAGATGTATCGTTGGCATGTGTTGTGCCTCCTGCACTGAGGTCATCATACTTGTATGTTGTTGCTGGTATGGAAGGCTTGTCATACATAGCAGTCTGGTCAGGGTATGCTGTATGGTCATCAAACCTCGCACCATGAGTATCATATGCATGTGTGGTGTCTTCTGCCTCGTAGTCATTGTAGTCATAAGTTGTCTCTGGTACGGAAGACTCATCATATGTAGATATCTGAGCAAGGCTGACATTATGATAATCATGTGTTGTCCTCTGCATTTCAGAAATGAACCTTTGTCCATTTCCTGCTTCATAAAAACCTCGAAAATCAACTGTGTTAGGGATGTTGTATTGATAATCATAATCATCATCATTACCTGTGTACATAGTTCCTTTGTTACTCTTCCTCATTTGACTTGTGTTGCTTTTTTTCGTCTCTGATGTACCATTCTCAGCTCTGTAAGTTAATGTGTGACTGTTATTTTTCTCTCCTGATATGTTTTCAGTGCTGTTGAGGACATGCTCACTGCCCCCTTGCTCTGTGCTGTCAATATTCATTTGAGTTCTTGATGGATAGTGTTCATCATGAACACTGGAATGAGTCTCCCTCACCTCTTTAAATGTTGTGGCCCTTTCCAGTGGCTGGTCCCTTGTAGTTTGCTGCGCTAGGGTATTACCGCTAGTTGTTGGTGTTGGTTGTAACTTGCTACTAGTTTTAGTTTCCAGAGTTCTGTCATCAAATTCAAAAAGATTTGATGATTCCATCATCTCTGGAGCCTTTTCACTGGAAACATTGTCAAGAAAAATTAGAGAATTAGTTTTCTCTTTCTTTGCATTTTGTAATACAACAGATTTTTGCCAGTTATGCAAGTCATCTGTAGGTGACAACAAGACTGAACTACTTGGCTCATGGATGGCTCGAGTGGGTGTGACACTTATCCATAGCCCCTCAGTGTAATTGACTACAGGAGCTGTCATAGGCAGGGGACTGGTGACTAAGCGCTTATCTTCTCTATCCTCCCAGCTATTTTGCTGAGTGGAGTTATTCTTCCACTGTTCATATATCATGGTTGGGGTTCTATCAGCAGCAACTGTCCTTACTGTTTCTGATTTACTTCCCTTGTTTACTCCTGAGGGATTCTGTCCCTCTATTCCTCTTGATCTTTCCATATCCTTGTCAGTCTGGAGAGGAGATAGGCCAGGAGCACCATTACTACTAGGTAGGTTAGAAGCACCATTACTACTAGGCAGGTCAGGAGCACCATTACCACTAGGTAGAGGGTTTGATGTGGTTATGTGATGACTCTTTGTGATGGTGGGTGTTGTTCTTGCAACAACCATGGGAGGTTTACCGGTCACGAGCACGCCAGGGTGGTCCAACCCGCTAGAGAACACTCGTTGAGGCTTCTGTCTCAATCTCCTTCTTGGATTTTTTGTATTCCCATTCCTACCTCTTTGGAATGGTCTTCTATTGTGGCGTAGTTTCCGTCTTCGCCAAGGTCTTCTAGGTGGATTTCCAGGACTATTCCTGTTTCCAACACGTCTGCTACGGTTTGTGCCATTTAGGCTATGGCTTTGATGACCTATAACACCTACTCGACCTGCAATTCTTGCTTTACCATCAATGGAAGTTCTCAGTAGCCTTGACTCTGATGTCATTCTGGAGTTATCAATAAATGGTTTTTCAATAACTTCTTCATGTCTAAGAGTGCTTAAAGGTGGACTTGCAGTGGTTACAGATTGATTTTTTTTGGTAAATCCAGTTACTTCACGATGCTGCTTCTGCAAGTGTACTTCCTCAGTGTCTGTAAGCGGAATCTCCGACTTGTGACCCTCACTAAGTTTGATTGGTCGCCTTGGCTTGTGATTCATTCTACCTTTAATAAATCTTCCTTCTTTACCAGCTGAGATCATTGTAACATTTCTATGAGATCTTTTTCTTGTAAATCGTTCTTGGGCTACTAAATGTGGTCTCCTGGATCTTCGGTGACCAGACCGTGGCCGTAAGTGTTTTCGACTGTGTCTGATCCGTGTTCGGCCTCTGGAAAGAAGAGGCACCTTGTATTCTGAGGATGATATGAACTGAGAGGGGTCAGTATCCCCTCTTGTGTGCACATCTCTCCTGCTGGTGGCCATAATGATCCCAATATCATGGGAGGAGTGTCTGGTGGTGGCATTTCCGTGAATATCTCTTGCATCATTCTTCAATACTTTGGATATAAAAGGAGACTGTGCTCCTTGATTATGCCTGAGTAAATGTGACAATAGTCTAGGTCTAAATGTTAAAGGTGAAGTTGAATTGACAGAAATATTAGTCAAAGGTGAGTGAGAGTTAAGATCTAGATCCTCAAAGGGAAACAGAGAATTTGCAACTTTAGAAACTGTTGTTAATACTGAGCTGTCAGTGTGCTCTTTGGGTAAGGAAGATGAGGAGCTGTTGCGAAGTTTCAGCGAAGATTTTGAAAGCTCAACTTGCCCTGATGATGCATTTAGGTTCATATCCGAATGTGTTGGACTCTCTGAGTGGTCATGCTTGCGTCGTCTCTCAGTTGAGTCAGGGAATACTGGAAGAAAACTTATATCATCTAATTCTGCATACGAGTTTGGTTCTTCCTGGCCATGCAACTTTCGTGTCTTAAGTATATGAAGCATAGATTGGGTTACTTGGCTAAGAACAGTAGGTGACTGTACCGTTAATGAAGCACTAAGTTTAGGGTCATCATCTGTCCCATCTTCAGTGTACTGCATATCTGCTTTTGCCAGTTCTTCTGAAGCTCGCATTCCCCTCAAACTGTTTACACCTACTGACCCTCCATCACTACCTTTGAGCAATACAGGAGTAGCAGGCAGTGAGGTCATGGGTTTTATTGTGGTCCTGTGAGTGAACGTGACTACAGGGGGTATTAGTGAGGTTGGGTCAGGGTCAGCCAAAGAGTGAGGTCGTGAGGTGAATGTTGTGTAGGGGTGCATTGTGGTGGCATGTCCAGACTGTTCCAAGAGTGGTCTTTGGCTCTTGAGCAGTTGTGTCGATGGCTGTGATGTCTCTCTGTCTGCGGTCTGGAGGGTCAAATCTTCAAAAAGATTCTCCAGAGTATCATTCTTAAGTAATTGAGAATGACTTGATTCTTGGGTTATCTGTGTGGAAGCATCAGTCACAGAAGTGGAAACCTCATCAAAGTTCCCTGGAGCATCAGTGGAGGATTCTTGCAAGCATGAGTGCAATGAAAAGGAAAAAGCTTGACATATATCCTGTAACATAAAATAATGAGCAGCTGTATTACGAATGAATGGCTTCTACATCTATATATGTAAAAAACTAGCTCACACTACTATACACTAGATCAGCTAAATCATTCATGACTGAAATGAACTGCACAGTTATGTGGTTACATCCAGGCAGGGGATCTTAGGGCATTGTCGACTGTGCCCATACAGTGTGCCAGTCACTTCTACAGTACCACTCCTCCAGTGGTGTGATGAGACAAAACAACCCAAAATGTTCAGTAATCGTTGACTTCATCCAGCAAGTTGTGCTTTGGGTTGGGACAAACATGACTGGTGTTTAAATATGTGATACACTCTCTTGCAAACCTCAATTAACAGAATATACTTATAAACTTTGTGAAATGAGGCCACACCACTGGCACGGGTGGAAAACATTGACACTGTTACAGTGGAACACTGAAATGGGATTCAGCGAATTCTAGCAGTGAGAGGCAAAAAATATATGAGGCAGTGAAATTAGAGAGACTATAATATATAAGTGGCAGTGAAATTAGAGACTATAATATATATGAGAGGCAATGAAATTAAAGAGACTATAAACAATGCATTTAAGCATCAGGTGGCTACCATTTTCATGTCTTACCTTGCTATCCTTTGGGTGGGATCAGAGAAAAAACAAAATGAGTATCATTAGTCTTACAGTGCTACATAAATTCTAAGATTGTCTCATTGGGTATAATCTTTTTAATGGTTATTTCATGTGTAGATTAGTGTATTGTACAATTAATCTAAGTTTTAGCTATGTAGTTCCTTATTAATAAAAAGCATTGCATATACTTTCAATACCTTGAGCAGTACAGTGCTTTACATAAATAATACAAAGGTTTTCAAAAGCCACGTCACCAGAGTTTATCTACAACCAGAACAGTATTATCTCCTTAACGATAAACAACACATTTCATTCTCTCTCTTCAGTAGAGAAGACAATCTTGGACAACCACAATCTAATCTGTTCTGAGGAGACATCTCCTACAGAAGATAATCTTGGACAACCACAACCTAAACTGTTCTAAGGCCTTAAACAATATTTGAACCTCAAATTCGTATTCAGCATGAAAAATAGTCCTTTTACTGAGGTTTTCAAGTAAATTTATTTTCCTCAGAAAAACATCAAAAAGTGCAGGTATTTAGGTCAAACTAATTTTTTGCCTAAAAATCTATTGTTTTACAATTAAAAGATTACATAATGAAATTCTTCTAATCTTCAAACAATCATGAAAATGATCTCATAATGGTTCCCAAAGCCGAAAAATACCCAGTACATATGAAGTGATTAATGAAATAATCTTTAAATACTTAATTAAAGGCCTAATTGACTCCTGATAATATTCAAACCCCAGATTCATATTCAGCATAAAAAATCATCTTCATACTTACGTTTTACAGCAAATCTATAACCCTCAGAAAAATACCAAAACTTGCAAGTAATAGTGTGGGTATTCTTTATCCCCAAAAACCTTTACTTCTAAAACAAATATATAACAGAATCAAACATTTCTATACTTGAAAAATTGACATATAACACAACAAAATGCTGATATACTTGTAATCATCATGGAAAGTATCTCATAATGCTTCCTGAAGTCGACACTTACCCAACAGATACAATGTGAATAACCACAAAATATGTATTCAGCATGAAAAATAATCCTTAAACTGAGGTTTTCAAGTATATCTATTACCCTCATTAAAATACCAAAATTGCAGGGTATTCTTTTTAGCTCCAAAAAAGTTTTTCTTTTAAACTGAAATATAACATAATGAAATGCTTCTACACTTGAAATAATCTTGGAAAACATCTCATAATGCTTCCTCAGGCCAAAAGATACCCAATAAAAGCAAAGAGAATAATCACAGAATCTTTAAGTACTTAATTACAAGCATCAATGACCCTCAAACAATATTTCAACCCCAGATTTGTATTTAGCATGGAAAACAGTCCAAATACTGAGGTTTTCAAGAAAATATAATACCTCAAAAAATACCAAAAATTGCAGATAAAATTTCTTTAGCCCCAAAAAGTTTTTCTTTTAAAACTGAAATGTAACATAATGAAAATGCTTCTATACTGGAAATAATCATGGACGATATCTCATTATGCTTCCCCAGGCCGAAACATACCCAATAACAAGGAAGTGAATAATCACAGAATCTTTAAGTACTGAATCACATGCATTAATAACCTCTAAACAATATTTCAACTTCAGATTCGTATTCAGTATTAAAAATATTCCTTATACTGAGGTTTTTAAGCAAGTCTATTGCCCTCAAAAAATACCAAAAAGTGCAGGCTAATTCTTATCCGAAAAAACTTATTGCTTTAAAATCATAATATTACATAATGAAACACTTCTATTCTTGAAATATTCATGGGAAGTATCTCATACTGCTTCAAAGCCAAAAGAAATACCTGTAGAAGAGGGAAAGTGAACCAACATTGCACCGTATGGCAAGCAGGTCAAGTTTTAAAGTTAGCCTGGGAGAGTTTGTAAGTCGGACTGCTTTCGACTCAACTCTGTCAAGTAAGGATGCAGAGCTAGAATCAACCCATATATGGGAGCAGTACTTCACAAAGGACGAATAAATCCTTTGTATAAAAGGAGCAACTGTTCAGAAGAAAAGAAATTTTG
>JAUTYZ010245883.1:0-10297 GCA_032273725.1 Panulirus interruptus
AACCCTAAATCCTACTGACTTGGATGATGGGAACAATGTTTCTCTCCCTGATGATGAACTTTTCTTTGGTTGCCAAAACTCAGAAGAATCTTCATTCTTTCCTTGTATTCTCATTTCAAACTGACCTGTTTTCCCTATAGCCTGTAAATCAACTTTCCCTTCTTTTCTGATACAAAAACTGTACCGGGCACATGTTTTCTTGCACCCACCTGACTTGTTACTGCCAAGAAAGAAAGTAGATATTTAGTTGTTCATGTAAATAATGACCAGGGATTTCCTGTGGAATTAGAAAACTAATTCAGAAGAAATCTATGCCTTTAGCCAGTACCCTTGTGCCAACCCTTAATGGGTTTTTAAAATACACCACTATCTTTGATATATTCTTCACTGACAATACTCCAATCTCGTTCCAAGACACTTTTTCTAGATATTGGCTCTTACTGGGAGTAGCGTAGGTGACTCTCAAATTCAACTTTCTGTGTAATTAACCTCAGTGACTGAGAAGCAAACTGAATACTGAGAAGTTCATCATTTAATTCTGAATATTGAAAAAAGTCAATGCTAATGTAAAGACTGCCTTTTCTAATGCTTTTTCTATTACTGCTATTAAGTGGTATACAAATCTATGCTCTTGATAGTTTATGCTCTTTTTAACATGAAAAAACCCTACAAGGATCTGTGTCCATTAAATTAAACTCTTTTCCTATTTACATGGGCTGGACCAAGAGTATGCAGCCTTTTTGTTCATTTACATGCACCCTTATGTCCAGTTTAATAATGTTAACGTGAGACATACTAAATTCTCTTTGCACACTAAGCTTTCTGGTCAACTAACATATCCATTCTACCACCTTCCTACACAAAATTGTTCTATTTCCTACAATCAAAAATCATTCTTCAGCCATCCTCATCTGTAATCCATATCACGTTTCATGGTTCAATCACTGAATCTGTCCACCTCTTTTGCAGTCTAACACTTCTCCTTTTACCTTTGGATACACTATATCACCATGCTATTGTCTGACAAGCATCCTACATATCTCTCTAACAATTTTTTCACACCACATATCTTTCTTGCATCTTACTTTATCTTACAGTATATCTAGTTTCTCAATTCCAACTATACTACGTAGGTTATTCACTTTTACTATGACTATGTTTCACCTGTCTCAATCTCAGAAAACTTATTTTTACACTCATACACCAGAACTAGAAAATGGCATTCCATCATGCAAGTCTCTTGAGCACTCTCCACTTAAATTTTTATTCATCAGAACTCCCGGTGCACCTCCAATTCCTCTTCCTTATTTGGCAATAATCTCAACTTTAGCTTTCCACCCACCATCCTTTCTCATATATAACTTCAAAATGCCTACTCTCATTCACATCTTCCAATTCTCCACTGAAAACAATACTATTTTGTGACTGCCAATCTCTTTCAAAACCAAGGCTCTTACTCATAATCACATTAAATCTAAATATCCTTCTCCTGCACAATCCTCCTCTGATTCAACTAACAAAGGAGCAGCATCTGTATATAGTAAACATGGTAACTTCCTTTCCAGTCCAATATAGTTCATCAGTATACTGCAATCATCCCATCTTGATTTCATCTCACATACTGCCCCATTCACATTACACAGCCTTGAGGTGCTCCCATATCTCAGTCAAACTATTCCCCCACACACAGGTGCAATTTTCATCATAAAATCTCTCAACAACATTCAGAAGACGTAAATACAATCATAACTTTTTAGTGTTTTCTTATTATGATTGTTTTTACATCAATAAATGCTGCTTACACTTTCCTCTTTTGAATTTTCTTCAGTACAGTGCCTGCCTATGTGCAAAATCTGGTCTACAGATTTTACTTCCTAAATTCAACTTGTTTTTCACGCACCATATTTTATGAAACATGCTCAGTGTTCAAGATCAAAATAAACTACTGAAACTCCTACCTCTGGTAAAGATGAATGAAATTCACTTAGACCTCGAATAAATGCAGCAAACTCATTATGCTTCCTTGTTATATCTTGCAACTGGCTTTGGAGATGCCTGTGAACATGTGCAGGAACATTACCTTGTAGTGCTGCCCGTTGAGCCTCTAACTGCTCTACCTGTACTTCACCTATTTCCAACTTGAGTCTTAATTTCTTTATCAATTTCCCATAGGTACGGACTTTCTGTGGAGGTACAAAGCAATTACTTAAGTACTAAAGCAGATGGTTCTGTATGAATGCATGCTAACCTTCTCCCCTCAAAATAATACATATAACTCATTAAAGTTAGCATATAATAACTGCAAGCAGATATTACATATGATGATGATTCATACAAAACCTCTTCCAAACCTGCAAGTCTGTCACAATACATCCTATAATCCATCCTTACTATCAGTTGTCTTTACTACATTAATTAATGCTGAAGCCACACTCTTCTGCTTTATCAACAGTTTTTCAATCTGCATAAGTTACATAACTGTGTCCTGCAGAGCATCTTCCCTGTTCACCTTTCACTTTACCAATGATAATTTCCCCTCTTCCTTCCTATTACCACCCAGCTAGTCACCTTACTTCTAACATTTAGTAAATTATACTCTTTAGTTACAATCTCATACTTATTCTTTCATACAGTGGTACTACCAATACATCCATCCAGTCCTTCAGTAAATTACCTTCTTCCCAAGTTCATGCACATAACACATAAAAGTATGTCACCTCATCCATTTCTTCAAGCACCACCCTATTACCTAATTCAGTCCAGAAGCCTTTCTGTAATTAAAAGACATCATGTTTTCTAGATTTTCATTTGTGATCTCTCAGTACTTTCCCATTCTAGAAAAGTCGCATCATAGTTACCGTAAGTAGGTAAGTACACATTCCCTTACCATAATTCACTGGCTATGCTGTTTCTTATCTCCTAACCTGTTATCTCCTTTCAACACTTTCACATTCCCTAACTTATTTATCTCCATATCCAAAATTGATACTTTTGATATGCACATATTCCTAACATTTAGTTCCTATTTTGAACCTTACAAATGGAAACTTGTACTGTGAAACATGAAAGTGTTCAACTTGTGAAGTACGAGAGACCTGTGAATCTCATGAAACCCATTAAGCTCAAGAAGCCTGCAACCATCTGAAAAGTCTGGGAAATAACGGAAGCTGATCAAGCCACAGAATTCATAGAAAATACCAAACTTTAGAGAATTTCTTTTAAAGTTATTATAAGTACAAGTATACATAATCATGATTATTAATATATACGTACTTTATCATAATGCAAGAATAATGTTTTGTTCTTTATAACAATTACAGTTATTTTCCCATGCAATATCTGACATCCTAAAAGACTCAAAAAATAGGATTAAGTAATGAACCAGCAGGCTTAATGCCTGCAGCTGGGTGTGCCACTGCCTGGTGGGGTGAGATTACTCAACAGTTTGCCAAGCCAATGTATGGAGGGATTCGAAGTTTGCAGGACTCAAATTACCAGGCTTATTACTGATGGAGGAGGTGACAACTCTATTCAGTTGTCTAACTTCTCATTAATATAAAGGATCATCAATAGAAATAAAAGGCAAATATCTTCCCCAAATAATTCTGAAGTATTATACAGAAAAACCCAAAGGAAAGGTGGAGAGAAAGATTGAAAGAAAATGTTAGCAAATGAGTGTCACACTGGAGGAGCCTGCTAATGTGCACTTAAAACAAGGTATATGGAGAGGGTCATACGTCAACCTTCGTGGTGTATAGTAGGTGAAGGGATACAGATGCAGTAGACAGATATCTTTAACATATACAGTACTTGCACATCTACACTACCTGTTTAAGCTGACTACATTCCTCCAAGTAGTTTTTGTTCTTTTCAGCAAGGCGAATCTCTAAGTTTGAAATCCTGGCACGCAGCTGCTCTAACTCCTCCTGATGAGAAGCTCGTAATTCAGCCATAAGACGACCTCCACTCTCTCTTTCTTTCTTCACCTCTTCCTTCACCATATCATACTGACTTTTGGCTTCACTAAGTCTGTCAGGTGATGATGAAAAATTACAATATTTATCAAAGATCTGTCTGTCTTTTTCCCAGTACAAGATGGATAACTGACCACTCTACCTATGACAGGAATAAAAGGCCATACATTTACAGCTCTATCTATCCATACAGTACACATCATTTCTAACATTCAAAGTATGGTGGTCTGTACTAAATCTTTCAAAAATTTCCTGCTAATGCCTGAGCCTTGGCTGACCAATTATTTTCTGCATAATGTATCCATGCACTGTTACCAAATGTCTGTCAAATATTTTCCTGTGACTGATTATTTTTTTAAGTTGCTAAAGCACAGAGTTGTGTTACAACATTTACAGCATGTGGGAGGAAGAAACATAGGTTATTTGGGCTTACAGTCTCTGAAATTCCTTTATTTGGGCCAGGGAGGTAATGTGTGTGTTCCCACATATTAAGAGACAAAAACAGCATAAGATATACTAATTGTGAAAATAAACAACAAAATTTTGAAAAAAATATGTGCCTTCATATATCCCACCTTGGATACAGATTGAAAAAAGTTATCACATATCTAGCAGTCATTTGCTACAGAGTGCACCCCTCCTTTTCCTAAATTTTGATCTTTAAGGTGATCTTTTACATTAATCTGCAATAAAAAATGTGGGCAGTTCTTTCAAGTTTTCCCTTAGAAATTATATACATCATCATCTCAAGGGGAATGCTACAGGTGGAAGAACTTATTTCTAAAGTGGTTAAACTGAAGAAAAAGTTGAAAATTGCGATATATGCGAGGTAAATGTGGAATGTGTTATTCTGTGGTAAATCCTAAAGTTTGGCTCATGTAACCTTCACCAAGGAAAATAAACCATAAATGCAAGAGACTAATAAGGTAAGTAAATATTGCTTCTAACAATTGTTTTACTTATCTCACTGTAGCTCTTTCAAAAGCAACTGCAGATATCTAAAAATATTTGGTAAACACTGAAAACCTGTTTAGTAACTCTGAATCTGAAAGAGCCCTTCCCAATATTACAGCAATTATTCCATCTAATGAACACAAAATAACTCATGGTGCCATTACTGTCTCACAACAATACTCAAAGCTCGACATACATTATCTGCTATTCAGTTTTGTATAAATATACAACAGTTTGCAAAACTATCTGAAATGATAATGTTGTTCACATCTAATTCCACTTTCATAAAAATGAGATTCCTACTTGTTTTTGAGCTGCTGACACTGTTGCTGTAAATCGGTGATGTGAGTCTTCAGTTCTTGTGCTTCTGCCTGTTGTTGATGAAGCTCCTGACGTAGGGTGGACGAATCCTCTCTTTCCCGCCGCAGCAACCCTTCCATACTCTCAAGGGAAGCCACTCTGGCTTCAAGTACAACCTTCTCTCTTTCTACACTGTGAAGCTTCTCTGTCACCTGTTGGACCTCAGTTTGCAAATCACTTAATCTGGCGTCTCTTTTCTCTTCTAAACCTTTTGATTTGGCTTCCAGAACCTAGAAAGATATAAAATCAATGAGTCTATGATGTGATGGCAGAAATCTGACTTCAAATTTCATGTGGAAAGAGATCCTAACTATCTATCCATTAAAATCCAGTAAATATTAAAACCCAACCATGGCAGAGGAAGATGAGATAAGGACAATTCACTGAGGTCACTGGGTACAACCTGGGTTTAAATTGAGGTGGCATGACGTGATTTAATACCTTACCATCATGCTAAGGTTTAAATGTCTTTGACATGCTGGGTTTGAATAGCTATTAATACATTTTTTCTAATATTTCAAATTTTCTTAATTTCACCCATTCTGAGAAACACCTTTTTTCCCTGTTCCGTATTTAAAGCATTAATACCTGGAAAAAAAGAAGTGCTTATATTACAATAAATGTACTCTATATATACAAATCTAGCAGACTTCACCATCCCCATTCCTTCCCCCTAAACCCCATCTATCTACAACATTGCTTTCATCTGATGGATATATAGAGTAAATATAATGCCAAGGCATAAAATGTGCAAAGTGACCAGAGGGTGCCATGATCCAAGTGAACTGTAAATAGTCCCTGAATATTTCATTGAGCCTCAAATGAATTACAATGTGGTGCATAACCTGTGTGCATCAACTCCCTCTGATACTCAAAATCCATTTCCTGATAGTTTCAATTGAAATTAATTAAATTTGAGAAAAAGAATATTTTCTTTTATCATTATCATAAACTCCTTGGTTCCTATTTCTGCTTTTCTCTACTGTTTGTTGTTCTCTTACTGTTTTTGCTTTGTGAATGGCACTGAGCTCAGCTATTAAAGTACTCCCTTCTTACTAAATGTTTCATTTCAGTTTCAAACTGAAATGTTAATCTTGACATTTAAAGGTGTGAAGATGGCTGGTAATGTTAAACTCTGTAGATAATTCTGCATGTGCCACTTTCTATTCATCTATCTGTTACAAAGTACTCTATTCACATTTCTGTCAGGTGGATCAAACACACAAAGGCATGCACATTTTGTAAGAATCAATTTACTAGAACTGAGGTTTTGAACCCTTTAAGCAGCCAGCATATAAGAAATCCAGGCAGATCTCATGAATCCTATGCAATTCTGGGGATTCTCTTATTAGATCAATTGATTTTATTAGGTGAACAAGGCATAACCTTATGGTAAACTAGGGCAACAAAGGTGGCTGTAGACAATGTCTGCACATAGAAAGAAATTTATAATATAATATTATTAAGACTCAATTTCTGCAGCATAATATATTCATTATTTTTTTGACATAATTACCCACAGGTGGACCTCTTTCTGTCCACCTCGGTTCATAAAAATTTCCTGCACATACCCTTATGTGATCCTGCAACTGAGAATTTTGCTGTGCATGCTGGTTTGAACCTGTAAGGTGTAAGCGTCTCTCCTCAGCAATTCGTTTTTCCAACTCTTGTTCTTTCACTGCAGCTCGCTCTCTGACCTTTGTTACAACTTCCTTCTCTTCCTCAATCATTTTCATCAGCTCTGTGTGGTGAAAATTATTCATATTAATTATTCAGAAACAAATAATTTATCATATAGGAATATTGGCTTGAATGCAAGAAAATTTTTTTTCTCTGAGTAAACTGAAGGTTCATTTCAAGCGGACCTCCTCAGACATGCAACCCTGAAAACTGGTGTTCTCACCAGAATCTAACAGTGGTGGACCAATTTGTCTCTAAAATGTTGATTTTATAGAAGTATTTCATCCCTGGGGAAAGGTGGAGAAAAAGACAACCCATGTATCTCATGCATGACAAGCACTGCCAGACAGAAAAATCAGCATCTGGCTCAGACCAATCTGCAAAGCAAGTAGAGATTTACACATGCAAGCCAGAGCAGTCCCAAATGGAATGACTACATATAAGTGTGTAAGTGTTGGTCAAAACTGTTAACAGGAAACAGCAGTGTCTGGAAAAGGCTGAATAGGCTACTTTGCACTGGAGGAACTGATTGTTTGATAAAGCATTTGGAAGAAGCTCCTGCTGGAGTAATCCTCCTGTAAAGTAAGATAAAATACTTTATACCTGATACAGAGAAGAGAGATACATATCAATAGGTACTGTGACATCTAACATAAGAATACAAAATTGCAGGAACTCACTGAATGACTTTTCTACAGTGAAGCAATTCTTTAATATCACTAATTACCATTAATGCGTTTAGCAGTTGTAGCCGTATCCTGATCTTTATCTCGACGAAGCTGAGAAGCTTCAGCTTTAGCTGCTTTTAACTGAACTTGACAATGTTGCTCCACTTCAGATAAGCGACTCTGAAAGTTATGCACAATAACCCTTAAACTACCATTTACAAAAATACTTTCACATTCATAACCAATTTCATTATGTGAGGGGGTTCATAAACTCTACATCTATATGTGAGAGTTAATAACAATATGATATACCTCAATAAGCTGTTGTTGAAGCCTCTCCGAGTTTAAAGTTGTGGTTAATTCTCGCACAGTGGTTTTCTCCTTGTCAAGCTCTCCACGTAGGGAGTCCACTGTTTCACTAAGTTGGACCTTGTCTCCCTTCACAAAGTATGCATGAGAAAAATCAACAAAACAAAAACATAAGACTGTCACAATTTCTGTAAAATATATAGGAATGTTTTGTATCTATGTCTTCAGTTATTCCATAATATATAAATAAATGGCCTAAACAGCATCTCCTACAAATACTATTAACACTGTGCATAACACATTCCTAAATTCTTGTTTTCCTATCACGGGCATATTCTCTTCATTTCAGTTTTAATTTCCTATTTTAAATAACTAAAGTGACAACGAAAAACTGTTCCCAATGTTTCTGTTTCCTATATGCATTTACCTGCTATACAATAAGAGGACTTACGAAGAACTTCCTCTAAACTCCAAGGTCTTATAACATCTCTAAATATTGTTGAACATTTATATTCCTCCTTCAGTACAGTCTTATACTTTGACTTGTCTTTCCCATTAACCAAAAATGTTTGTCTCACACATTCTTAAAGTTTTTCTTTGTACACCTGTGGAATTCACTTTCTGCCATGGAAATGTAGATTTATAACAGAAGAATGGCCTATGATTATTTGAGTTGCTTTTCTCTAAAAGAGAATGTGAGGTCAAAGCAGTGAATAAAAACAGTTAAGACAAAAATGCAGAATTCTAAAAGAAATGGTTAGTAAGTAAAAAATAGGCAATTAAAATAGGTTGGACACAGAGATAACTCCTGAGGAAACAATCACAAAAAAAAATACAAAAAATATGAGAGAAGTGGTTGGCTATAAGTAAAGGTAAAAACTAAAGGTAATGTGGAAGGAGATAGTGAGGAAGTATGCATATGAAAAGAATATTAGTTTCTAAACAGACTGCAGCATCAGGAGTTGTTCGTGGACCATCCTATTGTGCTTAGTGGGAGAAAGCACAGATGAAAAAAAATGCAAATCATTACCTTACCAGGCTCATGTTTCCTTTACAACAAAATCTGTATTTTGCTCAAAACTTCAAAGCAAATGTTACCCACTAATGCATTATTCAAGTTCCAATTCATTGATACACAGGCAAACAGAAATACCTTGATGGCCTGTAGTGCAGTTTGGAGGGTGAGTATGCGCTGCTGTAGATCTTCCTCTGCCTGGGCCTTATCTTTCACCAGTTTGTCATGGGCTCTTGTAACAGCTTCCAGATCTTCCTCCATCACCTATTAATTTCCAAAAAAAGGTGACAACACACCTTGCTTTTTCAATGGGTTGTATGATAACAATAATAACAAAATGAGAGAAGACTCAAACATTATGTCTGTCTTAGAAATAATTAAAAGAACAAGCCCAGATGGTACGGCAATGAACAAAATCTGGAATACACAAAATATGCAAAAAATATTCATACTAGATGCCTGAAGGAAGACATCCAGTAGGACATTCTAGAATGAGATGGACTGAGACCATCAAGAGCTCGCTTGAGGTAAGAAGGAAAACTATGAAGGAAGTTGAAGAAAACAGAGAATATGAGAACAGGAATGAATGGAGAAGATTGACTGGGAAGCCAGAGACTGGCAAACTAAGTCCAACTGATGTCTGGTGATGATAATGATAATAATGATGGTAATAGTGATAAGTGCTGTCAGTGGATTGAACCAGGGAAGTGAAGTAGCTGGGGGAAACCAGGAAAAGGTCTGTGAGACTTGGTTGTGGATTGGGGGCTGTAGTTTTGGTGCACTGCACATGACAGATAGAGAATGAATGTAAGTGAATGCAGCCTACCTCACTCATGGGGGAAACGGTAAAGTATGACAAAAATAGTAATAATAATGATAATAATAATATAAATAATAATAATAAGGTACACTGATACATGGCATATACACAAGGTTAAGAAATGATGCAACGTAAGTGTTAAACACTCCATGCAGAACACAAAAATAGTTATCACTTCACTAAAACACCATACAACACAACACATTTCTTAAGTGTTTATAATCATCATACCTTAATTTTCTGCTGAAACTGAATATTAGCCTGTTGTAACTTTCTCTGCTTTTCTATTTGTGTATCCTGAATTTCAGAAACTTGATTTTCTGCTTCTGTTCGCTGCTTTTCAAGCTCTCTCATCTGTGGAGTAATATGACCATAGCACTTTACAAAAGTTATAATTGCAAAAGTTTCCTGCCTTAGACTTATGAATATTCAGCATAAAATTTATCAAGGAAAATTATAAGTAATGATATCTGTAATTCCTCATCTCTAATAAAATAGGTTTCTGTTCTTTATATGT
>JAUTYZ010246323.1:0-10296 GCA_032273725.1 Panulirus interruptus
AGGAGAGGAGCCCATAGGGTGATTAGGGATCGGTCTGTGACCTGGGTGTCTTGGAAGGATACCGGGCTAGGGCTGTCCTGCAGGAGGGAGGCCTCCCAGGACGGCCACGTTCAGATCCTGAGCGATGGTTTATAATAAGAGAGGAAGCCTTTCGCTGGCTTACTCATCAGCAGGTCTGAGCAGAGGTAGTGATAAGGCGTTTATCTTTTCAGTGAATGAAAAGTATTTAGTCATTGATAGAACGGAAGTGAGTTACATCCACAGCTTTTGGGCAGAAGCAAAACATATCTCATCAATGAGTTGATGAATTTTTTTGGTGCAGATGAGGTACGCCATTTGTGTAGATGGCCATTTTGAATAAGCCATTAAAAATGTAACTGTTTCAAGTGTTACATATATCAGATTTGATTGCATAATGTCTGGTGATTAATATATTTTGAGTTATAGATAGTGAGATGCTTTGATGTTGGCTTCAGATGTCAGTGTTATGAGCACTGACCTCGTGTGATGTTATGAAGCCATTTCATGACTCGGCTCATTACACTGTATTTTTTTGGCACACTTCCTTCCTTGATCCGTGTGACCGGAGGGGCAGCGTTGTCTGTCTGCTTGCCTGGCCACCTGCCTGACCATCTGACATAGCAGAGTTATGTAAGGAAGGCTCTTGTAGCGAAATACATATCCCTCGCAGACGTTGACATTCAGCCGTCTTTATAAATCAGCAAATTACTTCGCCGGTACAGAGGCCGCGTCTTCACACAAGGGTTCATCCTAGAGTTCCTCCTCTCTCTCCTTGACGTCACTTCCAGACAACCAGCCCCATCGTAAAGGCTCCAGGCCATTTCTCTTTGTCTCCTGGTCACATCCTAGGTGCGTCCGCAGGACGGTAATCTAACAACAGGCTACATTCTGAAGGTAGTGTGTTTAATACCCAGTAGTTGATCGGGACTCAGCACCCTTTATGGCTGTTAATTAATTGTTAATTATCCAGTTGCTTACAACGTAGTTTCCTGGCCATTTGTGTCATTGCTCATCATCTTCAGGATTGCGTTGTCAAGTTATGTGTGTTAAGGTGACATGATCAGGTCGCCCAGGCATGCGTGAGTTTAAAGTTAACATTACCACGTCGTCAGGTCTGTGTGAGTTGACGTGACCTGGTTGTCAAGTGTGTCGTAAGAGGTTGACGTGCAGGTGTAGGTAGCGCCCGGACAGACCGTGCGCACCCTGGCAAATATGGAACTGATGATACTTGGGCTCAGTTGCCCTTGGGGAAATCCTGGAAAGTATGTTTCCCAATTTTCACTCAATAATGGTTCCCAGTTCTCGCAGCAGACATGGATGATCCTGTAAAACAATAGCATTGACATCTTGACATCTAAAGGCATAAGAAGTCAAATAATAGAAAAAGGATAAAGATCATGGGCCCAAGAATGTTTAATGCATTGCCTGCAGCCGTTAGTATCTCTCTAGGCTGTGCCATAGAGAGTTTGGAAAAAAGAAAATGCCTGTACAGAGGAATATCACGGCTGTTTGGTCACAGGCCTAACAGTGGGAGTAGAAAATCTCAGATACCAACATGAAATATATGTAAGGTAAGTAAAGGTCCTTGACTGAGCTGTTGGGGTAGAAGACCACCGGTATCATCGTTACGTAAGGTAAGGTAAGATTCCAGACCCAGCTGTGGAGGTGGAGGACCTCCTAAACCATCACATGGCAAACGGAAGGTAAGGTAAGATTCCAGACGCAGCTGAGGGGGTAGAAGACCTCGGAAACATCGTAATTTATACGTAAGGTAAGGTAACCACTTTAGTAGCTGTGGAAAGTGTTCTGACGGTTTGTCCCAATACAAGATGTGGGACCGCTGCCCAGTCAGTTAAACGCTCGGGGCAAAATTGCATTTAGAATTAATATTTACTTTCATTGCGTATTGCTTGCCACATTATCCAGGTAATGATGGTTAGTTCGGTACGTGGAAAGTTTGGGTGACTGCGGTGAATTCGCTAGATGTAATTTTGTGGCGGTGAAGTTGGCGACGGTGTGTTTAATGTATTTTGGCGAGAATTTCTGACGGTGGCGCCAGGTCTTCAGCGGCCCTCCGACACTGATGATGGCGTGGGACTCATCCCTTCACCTCCAGTCCCCAGGCACCGGTGCATATCGTGCGTGTGAGCCAGCCTCTACCCGGGACAGGCGTGTGTGTGGGAGGCTTCGATGCCGCCGCAGTGGTGCATGTGGCGGGATCGCGGCAGGAACATTTGGCGCCGCGTGTCAGGGCAATGGTTGGTAGCAGAGCAGCAGCTGGCACGGGCCGGGTCCTGGTGGTGGTGAAGCCAGGTCCACACCCCCGCGACCGCCAGTCACCCGCCCGCACTCACACTGCGCCTCGCACACTGCCCGACACGCCCATTCTCCACACAGCATTACGCCCGCCCTTGCTCGCCCACGCTGCTCCTCGCTCCCACCTCCCTCCTTTGCCACCGCCGCATCCTCCAGGTGTGCCTCGGGGAAACTCGACCCAGAAAAGTAGTCATAGGATTGCGTGTTGTTATGGTGTTGGTTGTGTGCCCAAGTACCGGGGGTAATGGGAAAGTGTACGCGTGCTGTCGTCTGATCAAGTGAAGCGATTGTCGTGGTGCTGTGAGGTACATGGCAACTCCAGTGTCCACGACGGTGGAGGTCGATGGACGGGCGACCCGGCGGAGCTGTAGAGACACTCTTCTCGATTCCCTCGCGCAGGAGGTGGATTCTTCCCCAGGGCAGGCGCTGCAAGTAAACAAGTGGTCGTCCGAAGAGCTGCTCGCGTCCTGCCAGGCGCTTCTCGAGGAGGAGGCGCGTGGGACAGTCACGTCCCTGGAGGTACCATCACCTGCTGATGACCAGTGCTTACCCCGGTGTCCCCACCCTCGAAGCCAGACACAACACTGTCAGAAACAGATGTCCCCAACAGACCCGCTCCCTCCGCCAGTTTCTTCGGATACGTTACTCTCGTCATCAGAAACATTATATACGGCATTACCTGCTATGGTACATACGGAACCCACTTCCGTAGCATCACATCTGGAGCGGTTAGAACTGCTTCAGGAGACACCGGCGCACGAGCACTCTTGTCAGCAGGAGGTTTCTTCACACAGGCCCTCCCCATCACCAGTAAAGTCACCAGCACAGCAGATGGCTGCTTCAGAGCGACCAATACAGGAACCGTCAGTTCCAGTGGCAAGGCCCCTGGCGGAACAGTCGCTCTCCACGCGGAGACAGGCACCAGTAGAGAATTTAGCGCTCGGAAGACTCGTGTTATACCACCTGGCATCACCCCTGAAGTTACGGTTAGAGCAGGTATCGTCACTGGAACGGTTATCATCACCGGTCAGGTCCTCACCAGAGCAGTTATCATTACCGTTGAAGTCGTCATCATCACCAGCGGGATCATCAGATCGTATATCCCCAGCTGTTACATCCGTTCAATCCCCACCAGATCATTTATCATCACCCGTTACATCTCCACCAGTTCTGTCGTCACCACCTGTTAAATCCCCACCTGTGCAGTTGCCACCCTCTGTTACATCCCCACCAGATCAGTTATCACCATCTGTTGAATCTCCATCGGGTCATTCATCACCGCCCGTTAAATCCCCACCAGAGCTGTTATCACCACCACTAAAATCCCCACCAAGGCAGCTGTCACCACCTGTTAATTCACCCCCAGAGCAGTTATCACCACTACTAGAATCCCCACCGGGTCAGTTATCACCACCACTGGATATGGAGGCGCCTTGGGACGGATCCCCATCACCGTTAGCATCATTAGCACTCACAGCGTTGGGTCAGTCGAGACAACAGTCATCGTGGACTGACAGAGACGGTAGCTTGACCACTGCTGTGGCAACGTGCCGGTCAACAGGGTCTCTGCAGCAGCCAGACCCCGTGTCTGTGTCGCTACAGCCGCAGCACCAGCTGACGCGGGGATGCCACAGCCATGCGAGGCGACAGTTGTGCCACGTACAGCAGGAGGGCATCTGTGGTGCTAGCGACAGTGACGACTCTCTTCTTTCCGTGGATTGTCCTCACAGTGATATAACCACCACCGCCTCGCCCCCAGCCCACGCCACCCGAGGCTGTCAAAGTTCCTGCCACGTCCACCAGACTGTCCCGTGTCTTCCCCTCCGTAGGACCCGTTATTCTGTCATCACCCCTGACACGTGTGATTTAACCAGTCCTGCGTCTCTCCCATACTCTCACGACTCTCCTGGCTTCACCCCTTCTCCTCTCACTGTCGCCGATTCTTCGTTTGCCACTGCTGGTTGCACGTGCAGCCCAGCCTCCACCACCGTCACTGCTGATGTAACCTCTCCAGGGAAAGCGTTAGCACGGACTCGTTCTGTGGGTTCAGTCTGCCACACTTCTCTCCCTGCCGCCCTAGGCTCAGACATTCCTCCTCCCGCCCCTGACGGCTACAAGGTAACCCCGGGCGACCTTCAGGAGGAGGGGACGTCCTTAAACCACGGTACAGAAAGTTTGTTGGGTCTGCCAAGTGGAGTGTGTGTGGACGGCAGTAGCTGGCCAGATGGTGTGCAGCCGGTCAGTCACGCCTGGCCCCTTGATGGTATTTCATCTTCTGTCAGCAGCTCTTGTCCCAGTATCGATACCCTGGTCATCGGTGAGACGCTTGTCTCTGACAGTGAAGATGACGAATCTTTCTTCACCTTCAAGACCTGCAGCTCGGGTGATAATGAGAGTAGGAGCGTGGGTGGAGAAGGCACCTGGTGCTCCTGTGGGGAGGTGTTCTCTACTGACGGGTCGGCGGCCACGGACGCTGACAGTGAATATAGCCTGGGCAGGTTCGCACCGTCCTCCGAAGACCTCTGGCAGTGGAACCCGTCTTACGGAGATGACGACCAGGAATCCTCCCCGGTCTTCCCTGCTGGCGACAGTGCTAGCGACGTAAGAACCATGGCATCACAGGTATTACTTGGACAAGGCGCGGCCCATTGCCAAGCGCTGTTGCACAGAAGTCAGTCAGGTCATTGTGTCGACGTAGAGTCTGGGAGGCAGGCTCTGCGTACACTGTCAGAAGGTGGCCGCCTCACGTATAGGAGGTCAGACAGCTTACCGTGGGTAGAGACGAAAGGTGACACCCCGGAAGGTCTCCGTGGCTGCCACACTGTGTACCCGCCACACACGGTAAGTTGTGCGTCGGCAGGTGGCGCTGGTGGTGGTGCACATTGCTTGTCGCTAGCCAGCCATGGCGCCAGCGGCATCCTTACCCCTGCCATGGCAGGCGACTCTGTCGGCAGTGTGTCACGAGATGACGCAGCTTCCCGGGAACATACTACACCTCCACTCTCGCGGTGTCTGACCCCCAGAAAGGAGCTGGTGGACGTGGTCCGTCTTAGGGCAGCGTATGCTGTAGTAGGGGAGGGGACGACTGCGGCAGCGGGAGTGAGAAAGGATGGGTCGCCCCCGCCTCACACACTGCCATCAGTGCCCCATGAACTGTGCCGCCATCACCAGGCGCCGCGCAGGCCTCTTTTACTCCATCCTACCGAGTCCCTCCACCACGCTGCTTCCTGCGCCACCAACAGCAGCTGTTTGACCCCTCACCGTCAAAATACAGAGGAGCAAAATATGATGACGGACGTGTTCAGTGACAGTAATTGTACCTTGAGAAAGAATGATCAGAAGCAGACCAATTTAGCTAGTGTGGACGACCCGGACCTCGGTGGCGATTGCTTTAATTCCGGTGGACGTAGCCCGCCGCCGGCAGTACCAAAGGTACCCGAAGCTGAACCAGCCCCGCAGGATCACACAGTGCACAGTGAAGACAGTATGACCCATTATGACCAGGAAAGTTCAGTCATAGATACTGATGTAAGTGTCGTGCAAGGGAATGCAGGTGGAGAAACAGTGATTTGTGGTCCAGGTGACATTATGGAGGTGCGCAGTGGTCATTACGGTGTGTGTAGCGAGAGTGACGTGAAGTGTGTGGCAAGAGGCAAGGCTTGGCCGCCCCTTGTTGAGGCGCCAGTTGTGGACAGTACTGCCACGGGTGCCGTCCTGCCTCTTGCTCCTTGGTGTAGGCCTAGTGCGATTTCAGGGCCGCCGCCCACGGTCGGTAACCCTCCTGCTGATGCCCTTCCGGCGGGTGCCCCTCCGGCCGGTACCCCTCCTGCTGCTTACACAGCGGCTGGTCCCTCCGTGAATGCCACCCCGCAGGTCCTCACGGCCTCCCAGCCCCTCCCCTCTCGTCCTCAACAGCTGCCCCAACTATCATCCCCACCCCCGCCAACAAGGGCGGATCCGACGTGTACAGTGCTACCGAGAAGCGGCTCTGTGGCCTGCCAGCCATCTCTCGATTCCCCTGGCGCGCCACTGGACTCATATTCTTTGTTTTCTTCTCAGGATTGTCGTGGTAAATCCACAGTAACTTTCCCCGAAGAAAGTAGTCATAGTCCCTCCTTCGCTGGCATGAAAATTGGCGAAGTTGAAATGAAAGCGAAAGGAAATATAGATCGAGAGGAAGTGTGTGAGGCTGTAAGTGATGGAGATGTGGAGGGTGGTGGGTGTGTGATGGTGGGACGTGAGAAAGGATCTATGGTGTCCGCCCCCACACTACCTGGTATAGATTACCGTGGTGCCACGCTGACCTGTGCCTCCCTGTGTCTCCCTGACTCACCCAGTGGACTCCCATGGTCTCCGGCTCGGAGCAGCTCTGACGATCGTACCGACAGGATTTGCGTGCGTGGCCAGCACCAGAGTGGGTGTGGGGTACGCAGTGAGCAGGATAAACGAGACAGCTGGCAGCAGCGAGGTGACGCGGGACAGGAGCAGCGTGACAGGAGACTCCGGGGTGTGAGGCGTGAGTGGCGTCTGGTGCGCCCCCACCCGGCTGCCCTGCCCCAGGACAACCTTCCTCACCACCGACACCTCCTGCCTACCAGGTTCGCGTGCCCACCTGTGCCCTACGTCGATGGTTCTATCGGTGGCAGTAACAGCGCTAATCAGAGACAGGAGCATGAGAGGTCTGGGGACGGAACAGTGTCGCTGGACTGGTGCGACCTGGCCTGCTGGCTGCAGGGGAGTGAGTGCCAAGCGCCACGGCGGACTGGCACTGGTGGGCCCGGGTGGACGGGCAGTTGTGGCCATGGCACAGTGGGGGAGGCACACGTCGCTCGGTGTCCGGGGGAGGTGATAGGCTCACTTCAGGTGCTTGTGGGGGACGTACTGTGGCATTACCCATTGTATGGCACTGTGGAGCAGTGCTGCCATGATGCAGAGGATGAGTGGGAACTAGTGCAGGCCGGTCAGGGGTGGCACACGGCTATTAATAGTGGTGGTGAACTAGTGACCATGAGTAGTGACAACAACAGTATGGCGGGCACGGCGTCCTCGTCCACCGCCCTCCAGCCCCAGCCGTCCACCGTGGCCTACCTCCACGCTCCTATACATGGCTATAAAGTGGTCAGCAAGGAACAGGCTAAAGTGAAAAGCTTACTGCCAGTGTTCGCCGACGGTAAGAGTTCGTCGGCGCGAGACATCTCCAGCAGCGTGACCTTCCGGGTCAAAGGGGACTCCACCTGGCAGACCCAGCGGCCCAACAGGAACTCGGACGTGTGTGACGTTCACATGTACCGGGGCCCCGACAGCCGAGGCGGAACCCCGGGCCTCCCAGAGGACGGGGACGGGGGCGCCTTCATCAAGCTGTGTGGGGTCAGCTTAGGCTCCCGCCCGGCCTCGCCCGACCCATATCCTCTCTTCCGCTGCCACACGCTGCCACGGAAGGCGTCGCACCTGCGACTGTCGTCTTTGCCGCCGTGGCCGCAGGCACCTCTTGAGTCACCAGTCACTTCCCCAGAGTCGGAAGTTGCAATGTCGGCGCCACCGTCGCCCCGTCTCTCCCAGGTGCCGTGTGCAGCTCTGCAGGATAACCATTTTACGCCACCAGGCACTAGTGTGACCTCAGGAACACCTGTTGATAGCACATCCCGTGATAATATGGCGGCGTCTGCTGGTGATGGATGCCTGGGCGGCAGTGTTGGTGCGAGCGACGGTGGTGGTGGTGATCCGCCTGAACCACCAGCTGTAGGGACAGCTCCGCCACGGCCTCCCGCACCCTCCTTCTACCAGTGGTGTCATACCTTCGCTCGTAGTCGTGAAGCCAATAAAGAAAGTGCCAATCATTCCTCCGAACATGCATCTACGGCGCTGCCCTGGAACATCCCAGGACCACCCCTACGCACTACAAGCCGGTGTGGACGTGGCACAGTCACACCCAGACCGTATACGGGCGGCCGCACCAACCAATTACTCCACCAAGCATTGCCTAACGCGAGAGAGGAGGAGGGAGTAGCGGGTGCGTGTGCAGGGTCAGACGCCATGGCACCGTGTTCACTCTATGGTATCGGACGAGGTCCTCCGTCGCCGCATGCTGGTTCTGAGCCACCCCCGGCAGGGGCATCACGTCCGGAGACGTGTAGAGCCAAGTTTCAGCCTTTACAGCCGGTTGCTGGGAGACAAGATCCTATCCTAGATTCGCTTGTAGAAGCCTCAGGAAGTCGCAGTGGGAGCACCGGTGATATGATCACTGGAGGTGAGGATGTTCGCGCCGGCACCGCTCCCGTCGACCTCACCGCCCGCAGAAGCAGGCCAGCTACCTCACAGATGACATCAGCAGACACCTCACTCACCGTCTCTCACCCGCCGCCGCCACCGGATGACTCACGTTTTGCTGCTCCAATACTGCCTCCAGATGTGTCCCTCTTGGTACCCCTGATGGGGTCGGCAGATTCACCGGACCGATGTAGACAACCTGTTGAAAGAGGTGCCCCTGAGGGGGCGCCTACAGTCACCCTCGAGGACCGCAGAGTCACCATGACGGGAGCAGGAACTCCTAGGGATCTTCCAGTCTGGCTGAGGATAATGAAGTCCTCTGCTGCACAGTGCTCAGTCCCATCACAGGCTCCCGTCCCGCAGCCTCCTATACGTAGCTCCTCGAAATTGGAAGCCATCACGACGGGGATCAGAGAGTCAGGTTCTGCCCACAACGGGACAAACATGCCAAAAACTTTGCCAAAAAAATATTCTCTGCCAGCCGGGCTCGCTCAGGCAGGCGACACGCAGTTGTGTCCAACCCCAAAATGGCTGTTGACTGACAAAGCCGAGCTACGTCATCATAAAGATGGGCCCTCTCAGGAAGCTCCAGCTGTGGAAAAATCATGTTATGATCAGAAAGAGGCTACACAGGAGGTGGGTGCCCTTACAGAACCTTTTTATAAACTTGCCACAGCAGAAGCTTGCCATAGTCAGAAGGAATCACAGACGGCGGCTACCGCTGCAGAACCTTCTCCGTGTCAGAAGGTGCCTTCACAGGCAGTGGCGTCCACACCCAAACTTTCTCATCGTCATAAAGAACCACTTCTGGCCGTAACTGTCAAAGCAGATCCTTGTCCCTCACAGGCACTTAATGTCACTGCAAAACCTTTTTGTAAAGAGAAAGGTCCCGCACAGGTGGCGACTGCTATGGCAGAGTCTGTTCTTGATAGAAAAGATCCCTGTGTGGTAATGGGTGCCAGAACTATACATCTCGAAAAGGAGACGCCCCAGGTATTGGTAGGATCAGCAGAGACTTGTCATAGTCATAAGGCACCGCCACAAGCAGTCACTACCGTGGTAGAACCTTGTAGTCAGAGAGAGGCTCCACAAGCAGTGACTGACACAGTAGGACCTTGCAGTCAAGGAGGACCTTCACAAGCATTGCATACCTCAGCAGGACCTCGTAGTCAGAGAGGGCCTACACAAGCAGTGACTGCCACGGCAGGATCTGGTAGTCAAAAAGGACCTTCACAAGTAGTGACTAAGTCAGCAGAATTTTATCACAGTCAGAAAGCAAAGCCACAAGCAGTTACTGCCTTAGCAGAACCCTGTAGTAGTCAAGGAGGGCCTTCAAAAGCAATGACTACCTCATTAGAATTTAGTCGAGATCAAGAAGGGTCTTCGCAGGTGGTGACTGCCAGATTGGAACCTTACTGTGGTCAAACGGGACCTTCACAGGCAGTGGGTGCTACAGCAGAATCTCACCATAGACAGCAATCAGAGACAGTTACAAACAAAGATCATCATAGTCAGAGAGGGCCTCCCCAGATAGCGAAGGCCGCAAACAAAGATTATCCTAGACAAAGAGAGCCTTCGCAGGCAGGGAATGCCCTGAAAGAGGGACCCTCACAAGCAGGAACGCCCATAAAAGCAAATCTTCTCATTCAGAAAGTACCTTCCCAGAAAGTGGCTACCACAGACGAAGGTCTT
>JAUTYZ010246543.1:0-10295 GCA_032273725.1 Panulirus interruptus
TATAATAAACAGCAGTTGACGTAAGTAGCTCATTCGTAATAAGCAGAATTTAGAAGAACTCAGATGTAAAATAAGCACATATATATATAGTGTATATTCTTTGGATGTAAAACTCTCCTTAAGAAACTCTAGTTTCTCTTCGTTATACTAACAGTATTTATGAAATCACGGCTTTTCAATACATGTTTAAAATTATTCTTAGGTTAGCAAACCTTTCTCCGCACATTTGGTCTCAAATGACCGCCGAGTCAGCAGACAGTCTGCGGGCACACCACTCCCCTTAGTCGTATGGGATTCCTTGCCAATAAGAATGAAAAATTCACATGCTCACAGTTTGCAGGTGTCCGAAGCTCATGCGTCTAGTTACAGCAGACTAGTTGTTACTGTTACAGGTTATAAGGTGCAGTCAAACCCTTCAACTAAGACCAGCACCACCAGTAAGACTTGAAGAGAGAGGCGCCTCCATTCTTTAGGTCAGGTTTCATGCATGGTCGTAAAACAGTGTTGTGATGATGTCTTGATCGTGCCACTACAACAGTGGGCCGTAAGATGACGTCTGTGGACGGAGGTCAGACTCCAATGTTTCAGCCATCTCTATAAAGGATCCTCCTCTAATGTTAACATTTAGTTACTGCCATGGAACCGTGTGGTGACAAAATAACACAGAAACTTACTATCGGCTGATTCCTGGCAACAGATTAGAAAGACTTAGGAATACAGGTTACGACGCCAGATAGTGCCTGACGCCGGGCATGCAGAAGGGGTCAACACTTACCCTCCTGAAGGCGGATACCGCTTGCCATTATACCCGGAGAATCCATCGGGCTTGGCTACAGCCACCGCCACTAACAACACCCCTAGCAATACCCTCACCATCCATGCCATCTTTGCTCCGACCCTTTACTACTGTTGTGTCATATGTCACTGTGAGAGAGAGGCACTGTCACTGTTATACGAGAACGGAGGCGCGCGGGAGTGACTGGGGGCAGCAGGAGCGGCCGGTGGATGCTGCGCGTTCGGCGGCCGCAGCGAGTCTGAGGGTCGAGTGGCGTCTTCGCGCCAGCCACCCAGCTCTACCCGCTTCCCCGTCTGACCGCCCACCCACTTCACTCCCACACTTACACCCACCCACCAGCCATGGTCAACCTCGGTAACAACAAGTACGGGTTCTTG
Source organism: Panulirus interruptus (assembly GCA_032273725.1). Taxonomy (NCBI): domain Eukaryota; kingdom Metazoa; phylum Arthropoda; class Malacostraca; order Decapoda; family Palinuridae; genus Panulirus; species Panulirus interruptus. The sequence continues at coordinate 1,174 of JAUTYZ010246543.1, forward strand.
GGCAAAATGCGTCGCCCCCAAAAGGAATCTCCAGATGGGGATAAGAACCAGTAGGACTGGGTAGACAGGCTGTCATGGGAGGGGTGGGAGAGACAGCAGCACCGACAAAGTGGTGCTCAGAAGGGGAAGAAGGTGCCAGGAGCTCTCCTTGCACCGTGCCAGGGACGAGGCCGCCGCCGCCGCCGCGTGTGCATGACCACAAAGCCATCCAGACTTTTTGCCGCGGTTCTGGAAGTGGCCAGAACTGTTTACGACGACGTCTGATCCATCTCCCTTGCGTCTTTTAATAAAGGATTTTCTTCTCAGCCTCCAAAATTGCAACGCAGCCTTTAGATGAGAATCATACCCCCGGAGACTCGCGCCTATCCTTGGCTTATCCAACGTCAGCCGTTCATCTGGTTATACTTAAAGTATTAAGTGAGTATAAGTAACAGTATGCAGCGGTGGCGCGTGTGCGTGAAGGCGCCATAATGCAGGTTGTGGTAGTAGGAGGAGGGGGGGGATGGTGTGGGTGTGTGGGCGCGAACACTCCAGCCGTGATAGAGGCCAGGCCAGGTGGGGGTCGGCGCGCTCAAGTCCCCGACAGCCAGCCAGCCAACCTCGCCACACTCTCCTCTACTTCATTACGGCACCTATTGTGACCATACGGCCTCGCCTCCACAATTCCATAGCCCGCCCTACGGTCGAACTCACCCTTTTTTTCCTCCTCTCTCCCCTCCGAAGTGTTTTGTATACGGCCACTTCGAGAACTTGTTTATGGAGGAGGGAATTCTCAAACAAACAGCGGGAGAAGCTTGATGTAAAGCAGCTCGGGCGTCCAGCATAGGCGCCCCAGATGAAGTCGGGCAAAACAGGGGACTTTGTTGAGCCAACTAATGATCCCCAACATAATCGCGAAATTATTATTCATAATGATAATTTATTCACCCCCCGCAATCTAAATGCCTTGCAGCTGAGATAACCGTATTAAAAGCGTATTAGCACTCCTGAAAGCATTTTCCCTCGATCATCTGGACCGCCATGTGCATTGGCCTCCAGCCGCCCAAGCTTGTGCTGTCATGACGTCAGGGCGACCATTAGCGATGACCCGTCGGCTGGAGAATGCGTGTTTGGCGCCGCACAGGCAGGCACCAGGCCGCTGGCATCCCCGTTAGTGGCGTTAGGCAACACGGTGAAAGGTGGGCCGCTCATGGTTGATGTGACTGATGGCGCCATTATGCTACAGGAATCCCGCCGCGACGCGCACTTCATTATCAGGCAGGAATGTGGGTCTGCCATGCTCTATATGGTGCCCCGCGCTAACACCCTCGCTCTCTGAGGTCGCATGCTGAGACACTGGACCTCAAGCCTCAGCATCGGTCTTCAGTCCCCCCCCAAAAAAAAAAAAATCTTCAAGTTCCTTTCTATACGATTTTTTTCGAGCCTATATACAGGTAGGTCCGAATTATCATAATCAGCTCTCTCTTTCGGGAGGCATTAATTCTAAGCTAGTTCATCAGTTCACTCGTGGGTTTTGAACCTGGTATGTGATTAACCCTAACCCCGTCATTGGTAATGCTGTCATGCCTGTGTTAAGCTTCTGGCACAAGCTTGAGACAAATCATATTGAAGGGACTGTAAGGATGTTAGTATAGAACACATTCTAGGCCACGGGAAACGTTGTAAGTTATGGAATATATGCCAGGTAGAAAGTAACCTATCAAGTATTGGGTCAAGAGGTCACATGTCAAGGTACAGGTCACTTTCGAGTTCTTACGCGTTTACCTTCAGGTCATATGTTAGGCCAGGGTAACAAGCCGGGACATGGGATCCCATGCATCAGGTTAAACGGCACTTGCCACGTATCAGGTCTAACATGTCTTAAGTGCAAGGTCAAGAAGGGTCACATGTGACACGTGTTACATACCAGTTGTCTCTTGCAGGGTCACAGATTAGATGGAGTCCACCTCCGAGGTCAGCAGAGGTCACACTACTGGAAGACTAACGTCCTTCGTTGAGCTCTGGAGGTTAGTGAGTTTTGTACAAGTTCGAGACTTCTCATAGTGTCTTAGACTTCTTCTTTAACTCCTTGAGCATGACGGTACGACCCATGAACATGAAGGTACGACCCATGAACTCGACGGTACGACCCTTGAACGCAACGGCACGACACCTTAGGTATATGTCCTGGCCTTTGACACATGAGATGCGCCGTCGTTTAAAGACACATCTGAACCTTTACAGTCTAACTGCTGTTATAATCCTAAAACTTATGTTAGCTCCTTTGTGATGATTTATTTTATTGCTGATTGAAGTTGTCTTGATATACGTTGTCTCCATCGTATTCGTTTTCGTGATATGACAGGTCGACAGGCGTTTCATTGTTCTATTCAACAACGGACACTCCGAGTTTTCAACGCATGTTTGCCATCACTTCACACCAGACGCAAAGGGCCAAGTGGACGCAGTTGATAAGGACAATAGAGTATTTAGTAACTGCCGGATGCTCCCAGGACTGGCGGATGTTGATGGGGTCCTCCATTGTTACTTTATAGTGGACTCAGGGCTGCTGACATTGAAGCACTCCCCCCTTAAAGTAGAAGTACCTCTTCAACCCGTCCGTTCATCAGGTTCCTTCCTCAGGCAGTTTGCAGCTCTCTCTCTCTCTCGAACCAGTCCCCCCTCCATCAAGCATTTGTCCATCAAGAGGTCGTTTCATAAAGGAGTCCCTATTTCAGGCAGTTGCCTATTTGAGAAGTTCATCTCTCAAGCAATTCCTCTTTTAGAGCGTTCATCATTTAGATCCTCTTCAGAGACTTTCTTATTCAGGCTGTCCGTTTGAGCATCCTCTCCTTTAAACAATCACCCTCTCAAGCAGTGCACTCCCTCTGTCAAGCAGTCGTTTCATCAAGAAGTCACTCCTTCAAGAAGTCTCTCCTTTCTGTAGTGTATCCTACAAGCAACCCGTCCTTCGCGAAGCCCCTTCAGGCAATCCTTCTAGTAATTACTGCACCCAATAAAGGAGTCTTTCTCTCACATCACAAAATGGGTGCCTTCGTAATATTACATAAGGTCTTCCGTCAACCATTGGTCTATTGACGTAAATCCTTTTAATTTCTTTTGTTTTAATATCTATAAAAACAGACGTTACCACAGTCAGAACAGTTCTTTATGTTAACATTACTCAAGGCTGGTCCTCTGGTATTCTTAATAACATTTCGTAGTTATTTTTTCGTTATATATATATCTGTGTTGTGTGTGTGATTATCTACTTGTGTATATAAAGGGGGAGTTTTACACGTGTGGGGTGGGCCCCATCTCGTAGCTTCCACTTTCCATCGTACAGTCTGTTGAACTCTTGTTTGTACGTATGACTCTCACCTGCTCAGGTCCTTGTGTCCTCTGGTTGACTGGTTTCTTCCTGTTTTCGAAACACTGATCAGTTTCGACCTCGTCAAGCCGATCAATAAAACTTGTGGTAATGTCCTTCCTTTTCATTCTCTCTTCCTTCCTATCTTCTGTTTTCAGTTACAGTTTCTGTTTTTTCTTGTCTCTGGATGCTCTCTAGCGAATCTATATACCTTCAAAGTTGTGATGTGTATTCTAATATGACTCGTATATATGTTATAAAAGTGCAGATCATAAAATTTCTTTGTCCATATATTCCTGTCCAGTTCTCCAAATACAGTTTTCGGGTGTCAAACTATGGAACTGTAGCTGCATATTGAACGAAGTAGCCAGCAAATAGCTTTTCTGATCACCGAAATATTCAACAAATCATTGCTTCAAGGGAAAGTGCCAAATGACTGGAAACTAGTTAACGTAACATCAATTTTCAAAAAAGGAGAGTGAAAATGTCCTTCGAACTACCGTTCCAATAGTCTCACTTCGGTTCGAAACAATAATTATAGTCTCTCGTTGAATTTCCTAGTCTCACTTTGGTTCGAAACGATAATTATAGTCAGTCGGTAAATTTCCTAGTATAAGATAGATTAATAACCAAGCATCAGCATGGTTTCCGAAACAAAAAAATCATGTTTAACGAATCGGATTTAACTTTCCAGTCATATACATGTATATGATAACTGGGACTTCAAATTTACTTTCGTAAAGCCTTAGTTGAAGTACCACACGAAAGGTTGCTAAATGGAATTAAAGCTCACGGCGTAGGACGTTAAGTATTTGCTTTAATAGCGGAATGGCTCTTAGAAAGAAGACATTAGCGGTGTTCGATGAGTAAAGCATCCGACTGGCTTCAGCTGTTTAGTGGAGTTCCACAAGGTTCAGCCATAGGACCCACGCTCTTGCTCATCTGCGTGAACGACCTTAGAGACAGGACACAAATATAATCTCGAAATTTGCCGACGACGCGAAAGTAGGAAACAGCTAATTCAAAGGAAGACTGCCTGAAGATTCAAGAGGAGTTTAGACAACTTAGTACAGCGGACGGGGACATGGCGGATGGATGTCAACGTAGACATATGCAGGGTAATGCACTTTGGTGCCAAAAATATACAGTAAATCATGAGCATAAAAATACTTGGTAAACTATCACTAGAAGAGAAAACGTACCTTGGTTTGATTATTGGCAATTACCTTAAATACGCAATGCTTAGTTGCATACAATAAAGCCGACAGGATGTTAGGTTTTATTAGTAGAAAATTTAAACTGAGAGAGAAAGGATACGATACTCACCCTTTTTATGTTACACCTTTGTTTGACCTCGTTTAATGCGCTTTTCAGTTATGGTCACCAAAACCTAATCAAAGATGAAGGAAAACTAGAGTGAATCCAAAGAAGAGCAGTCAGACTAATCGCTTCACTTAGAAAATAAATTTATGAGGAAAGACTCAAAAGACCTAAAATAATTCTCTCTCTCTCTCTCTCTCTAAAATAAAAAAAAGGCAAATTCCTATATCTGATGGGTGTTCAAAATGCTGAATAATTTTAGCAGCATAACATACGAATATTTCTTTACTTTAGACAGAGATTCAGTGACCATAAATAACGGTATGAAGATGAATTTTTTTACACATGAAAAGTTATTGAACATGGGGAATAAAGTACCTTTCAGTGTAGTAAATGCGAAGACTGCAAATACATTCAGATTAAGGCTAGACAGATACTTCAATGATATTTATTATCAGTAAATAATCCAATTTACGTCTATCATGTTTCACGTCTTTCTTTTACAGAATCCAGGCGCAGGCCAGATGTTAACCTGGTAGTATGTTCCCCCATACTTCATGGTACTTATTTTTCTCTCATCTTTTCCCTGCCGGCTGTTGAGTCGGAGGGAAAGGTGGATGGGGAGGTGCCTTCTGCTTTACTGTCCCCTTTCTAACACATATTTTTGAGCATTACTACAGATAACCTCGTTTTGGACCTTCAGGTCTTCTGTTATTTGTCCTTCCCTTATGTCTAATGAAAGATGGAGCCTGTCTTTGTCTTTGTGGATGTTGCCGCATCATCCACAAACATATTCAGGTAAGGTTCGAATCCTTCTAGCAAATCCTTTACGTGAGTTAAGACGTGCCCTGCTGAACACCTCTGACACGTGTCATCTTTTACCCTATGCTTAGGTCACATCTGATGTACTGAAGAAGTCCTCCACCTATGACTGCTTTAAAATTTGGTATAATTTTACCATCTTACTCCAGGACAATAGTTCCCGACCGATTGTACGTGTTCCACTTGCGTTGCGTGAGGGCCTTGCAGAATATGGTAAGGAATGTAGGACAATTCAGTTTACATATATTTCTCTGTTGAAGATGTAAATATATGATAGGTTCCAGACGAATCATCTCGTTTTTATTGGGGTACATATGGTCCTGGAGAGGCCGGTGCACGACTCGAGAATTATAAGATCCACTTCTCCAGAAGACAGTGAAATACCTTCTGGTAGTCCAAGAACACATAGCCCATCTGCTCATTTTTTCCCTAGGTTGTTGCTGACTGTCGCAAACTTATAAAAGTTTCGTTGCATGACCTGTCCATACGATGATACAACCTTAAGGTAATGATAATGTAATTATCATTATTATTATTAGGGTTGATCATGTTTATTATTATCATTAACATCATAATTATGATTATACTTTTAAGGAGTGGATGTGGAGCTGTACTTCATTGCAAAAGGAGCCTCGAAACTGTACCAGTAAGTTGTTTCCTTGCCGTGTACTCATGCTGCTCCTAAGGTGAAAGGCGTCACTGTATGCAGGACAGAATTCACCTGACACAATGGGTCCTTTACTAATAATGCTGCTCAGTTTGCGAGGCCTTAGAGGGCAGGATCATAATTGGGCGCGATCGGTGGAGTGTGAGCAGGACTTTGTACACACCACCCTCGTGGGTCGACTTTTAGCCAGGCAGCCGCACTCCTCACACGCTTTAGATCTAAGAACCTGAGGCACCTCACACCCTTGATTCGGTCGAAAAGAAAAGGAAAATATTCTGCACTGTAGAACTAAGAATTAGATTACTCTAAAATCTATTTCGGACACTCCCATGTAAAGAAGAATTTAATAACGTGCATGTGGCTGTCTGGTTAATATATCGCGTGGTGGACGCCAGCCACTCCTCGTGATGAGGAGCTGGACTCACTTGTTGCTCTGTTGCTTCGCGATAAATTAATTTCAGAAGACTTTGCTATTCATCTCTGTAAGTGGGGGGGACGACCACTCGTGAGTGGAAGACGACAGTAGACGGATCATTTCTCAGTAGTCTCGAAACTATATATGAAAAAATATGTCGTATTGAAATTCGAGATGGGGGTGAGGTCGCCCAGCAGCGTAGCCCTGATAGATACGTGTGTGTGGCCTGGCCTCTCCAAACACGGCAGTGAGCGTCGCCTGGGGAACAACATACGACACGCTGGCTAGTGAGGCGTCATACTCGACGACTTTCATGCCTCTCTTAACAATCAATAAATTGGACGTTGAGTGAGCCAGCTGGTCTTTCGCAACGATCACCAAGCGGAAAAATATATTTAGGAAACTTACACCACCAGTAACCATCTGATGAAGTGTTCAAAGCCACAAAGGTAATACAGTTAGCCTCAGAGATTAGTCCAGTGTTCGAGTGAGACGCCATACCACCATGCTCGGGGACACAATAGACGCAGCAGAAGATGCAAGGTCCGAAACAAACACCCCCTCACTTGTTGACCAAACCGAGTACAAATTCGCGAGGTCAGAGTTAAGGAGGGTGACCAAACAGGCTGAGAGACTCCTGACACAGCTATGTTAACCACTTCAGACGAACATACCTCCCTCTAACACCCTTGATACACTATGGAGATAATCAGTGAGAAGGCACACAAAAAAACATATAGCTCATCAGGATTCAAGAAGAATCAATACTCATCGTCTATCGAGTGGGCAGTGTGAACATCATTGCCAGAAACGACCCTGTTGTTAGATGCTCAGCCAGTTGCGATCCTGGCTTTTTTGAAACATGAGAGCAAGGCGAAAAAAGGAAGGACTGCCCCCACAAGATAATAACGTGGAATGCACCAGTTAATTCGCCATGAGAGAAGTATTGCTGGGCATTTTTGTGCAGTCACTGACAACACCATATGAGATTCTCGACAATCTTTATTAGGTATTCAGGTAAAACATCGTCAGAAGAGATCAGGACGCCTCGAACTCGGCATTCACAGCACTTTCTGCACGTCACACCGTAGCCTAAAAATAGTGTTGGGGAGAGAGAGAGAGGCGCCCTGAGAAGCCCACATCGTTTGGAGCTGTCTCGTTGATTACTTGCCCCTGTAAGGTCATGGAAGGAGTGGTAAACAGGAGATGGCTTCATTTTTTTCGGCCATTAATCTCTAGAATAATAGATACAATGGCTTCTGCAAGAACTGGAACGCACTAATTTATATGATGAATTTAGAGCGTGAATCCTTTATGTGACTGACTTGTTTTGTAACATACAAGACCTGCTGGAACTTACCACGAAATTTCATGCAAATGGCGTGAGGGAAAATATATGGTCTATGATATGATATCGTCAGACTCGAGAGCTAACCTGACGCATGTATCACAATGAGACCGGAGTGCCACAAGGTGTTTTGTCTCCTCCTACAGTTAATATATCTATGATGACGATGTCGACTCCCAAGTCCCTTGTACACACAGGACTAAGAGCCTTACATGAGTCAAGACCCCTTTAGCTTAATATTTATGTCTGGATATTTCAATGCTTTCCAAGACCACCTCCCCACCCCATCTCACTGTTGTTGGGGCTAATGTGTCTTCCGCTGTGAAAACACTTTCGGTCCTGTCATTCAGCTCCTCGCATATCCCTACGTCATCATCTGCAACTCTTAACTCTTACCTCAGAATCCCTCACCTGTTAGCAATACTTCACCAGTTTGAGAGAAAAGTTTTCGATTGTCACCAGCCTTTTTCATAAGCTTCTCCAAGTTCCTTCGTTAAATGTTCTTTGTGTGTGAATGTTAGCGGACTCTTCCTGTTGCCTACAGGTAATAACACCGGGAGAAATAAGTCATTTTTACGAGGCTGTATCATTGTCAGAGGACGGAACAGAGTACAGCCTCATCGAGGACTTTCTCGCCCCAAAAGAGTCCACGTTACCGTGTTCCCGCGTGGAGCGCAGCCTTGAAGCTGCAGGAGCCCCATCGAAGTGCCTATTGTTACATAATAATAATAATAATAATAATAATAATACCTTATATACTCGTGTACAGTTCGAGTTTTTAAGACCAAATTTTTACGCAAAAAATTAGGGGGTCGACCTGTACATGGGTAATAGTTTCATTAGGAAGGGCCGATGCAAAGGCAAAGCCTCCGCCACCAGGGTTCTGCCGTATCAGTTTGACGGTACGTGTTTTGCGAATCGTTTTCAGTTAAAAAACTGTTACATCACAAGTATATTTTACCTTAATTGTGCCTGAATGAATATATTCTCGGAATTAAATAGTAGTTTTACTGAAACGTAATGTATTTCAGTGTAAAATAGTATAAAATACATGAAAACAAAAGACTTTACCTAACCTTCCGATGTTCAAGAGATGTTACTTTTTTTTTTTAATAGCTTTCGGTTAAAATACTGTTATATTGCAATGATATTCTATTCATGCTGTGCTTGATATAATACATTTACGGACATGTAATATTTT
>JAUTYZ010246653.1:0-10294 GCA_032273725.1 Panulirus interruptus
GGGGGCACACAAGCAGCTAGCTCTCGGGAGCAAAAACCAAAGTAATACCTATAGAAGAGGGAAAGTGAACCAACATTAATTGTGATTTTATTGAAATTTAGATCAAAAACTATCCTCAGTTCCTTATCATACTCCTCCATGATAGCATTCACGTGCATCATTGGCCATTCTTTTGATGTAAGCTGTTGTGTATGTGTGTATACGTAAGTTAAGACATGTTACATAATAACAGGTTAAGAGATGGGCAACACAGGTGTAAAATTCTTTCCTCATAATACACAAATAGTAGTTATAAGCTATGTGTAGCTCAGCAGTTTACCAGTCAACAAAGAAATAAAGTTTATATATGCAAGATTTTCGTACCAACATTTTTAAGGAGGTAATTTTGAATTGGAGCTTGACTTTTCTCAGTGTGTAAAAAGTTAAGAACAATTTCTAGACCATATTAGAGAAAGTAGAATCCTCCTATAGACAAAGGTTCCATGAAGTGGGAAATGTTTCAAATCAGAAATAATTGAATCCATAAATAATTATGGTATCTGGGAATTGGACATGGCAGTGAATGGAACCATGGAAGCAGAAGTGAGTCATAGGGTGGGTGAAGGGGCAAAGTTTCTGGGAGCATTGTGGAAGGAGAGGTTGTTGTTTGGGAGAGCAAAAATGGGTTTCTTTAAAAATATAGTAGTCCTAACGATGTTATATGGATGGGAGGTGTGGGCAGTGGATAGGGATATGCGGAGGAGGATGGATGTGTGGAAAAAATGTTCGAGGACAATACGTGGTGTAAGATGGTTTGACTAAGTAATGAAAGGTTAAGAGAGAAGTGTGGTAATGAGAAGAGTGTGGTTGAGAGAGCAGAAGAGGGTGTGCTGAAATGGTTTTGACATGTTGAGAGGATGAGTGAGGAGAAGTTGACAAAGAGGATATATGTGTCAGAAGTAGAGGGAACAAAGAGAAAGGGAAACTAAATTGGAGATGGAAGGATGGAGTGAAAAAGATTTGAGTGATTGGGGCCTGAACTTGCAGGAGTGTGAAAGGCATGCACAGGACAGAGTGAATTAAAATAATGTGGTACACAAGGGGCAACATGCTGTCTCTGGGCTAAACCAGGGCATGTGAAGTGGCTGGGGGAAACCATGGAAAGGTCTGTCAGGCCTGGTTGTGGATATAGGGCTGTGGTTTCGATGCATTGCATATGACTGCTAGAGAATGGATGTGAGTGAATATAACCTTTCTTTGTCTGTTCCTGGCACTACCTCTAACGCAGGAAACGGTAAACAAGTTTAGAAAAGATAATGATAATTAAAATTAAAATGTAAAACATATAAAGTGAGCTGTAGATATCATATCAGAAAAAAGTAAATAAAGAACAGGTCTTCAAAAAGACAAGGAACCATGTTGGCCTTAGACCTGACAAATCAAACAACAAAATGTTTGCATCATGTACATCATAATTTATGTATGCTTAGAATTGATTTCAACAGTAATTGATGTTTCTTATGTAGCTTTATGTGCATATTAGCTGTATACTAAACTTGTACAGCATATGGAAACTTGAATGTTTTTTAATATAAACTTTTTTGATTCCTTTTTCAGTTTAGTGATGAAACTTGGTAATTGCTTTTTTCACTAATTCAAAAGCTGTTTGTAATCAGTTAAATGTCATGAAATGCAATACATTTACTAAATATCTTTACCATATTTATTTAATTTCTTATATATGGAAATTGTATTAATGTAATCCATTATATTGTATTGGTAGAGAAACATTTAACTTTGTTAGAGTGATGCATTGTGTTTCAGATATGCAGTCCACTCATTAATAACACTAAAGCAGTATGCTTTTATTAGTGTCATTACTGGTGCTAGTATTACCATTATCATAATTATTACTATCATCACTGTTACAATGACAGAAACACCTTTTGTATCTTAACTGCAGGGCAGAGACAGTACTACAAAAGAAAGGAGGGAAGGTGATTGGGGGGAGTGTGCCTACCCTCCACGTCCGGCTGCAGTACACTCCCCTGACCCCTGTCAACCTGGACTCACCCCTCCCTACATCCCTCGTAGAAAGCCAAGAAGGTAGGTATGCCGAGGAACTTAGCTAAGTAAAGCTGAAATAAGATATACAGTAGATAGAACAGTAAAGGTGGAGATACATGTGTACATGTGCAAAAATTGGATTCAAGGTTACTGCAAGAGTCTGATTAACAAGATACAGAAAGAGTGAGTAATGAAGTCCAGTTATTGATAAAAAGATATAGTGAGTGGTATGTAGAACAGACTTAGAGAGTGAACAATGGATAGGTATTGGGTGAGTAAGAAAGAGACCAGTAATGAGAGTCATAATTCTGAAGCAAAACTGATGGCACAAACTTAAGCTCAGAACCATACACCTTCAGACCATTATCCTTCACATAGTTTAGTATATATTGCATTCTTGGGGCTCCATTTATTTTACTTTCAAATTTAACTTAGAGTTTGTAAGAATCAACATGTACAAGGTGTGGAATAAACTGTTACTTTTATACATACCCCCTTCCACATAGGTGCTGGTGTGCTGTACATTTTGGTTCATGGTGCAGACAACATCACCACTGCCTCTGACTACCAGCCCAGCCCGTATTGCCTCATCTTCAGCAACCGCAGAAAGGTCAGCAACCAGGAATCTAGAGGAGAGATAGTGCCTCAGTAGTGCAGAGTTTATTTTTCACTTTTGAAAATATCACTTGTAATCAGTCATGTAAGGATAAGCTTGTACTCAAAGTCATGTAAGGATAAGTTTTCTAACAATATTTAGTGCTATTACACATTTCCTAATAGAATACATATTAAGATGTTTGGTAGTAGCACTTTATATCTCTTATTAACACCATACATACCCAGTAACATCACACATGTTAGTAAGACTTTATATCCCTCATTAATATCATACATACCCAGTAACATCACACACCTCTCACCATAACATCACTCACCAGAAATCTGAATGTGTTACTATTTAACATTGTACTCCTTTAGGTGAAGACAACGCATTATGTGTGTGAGTGTGGGTCACCACAGTGGGAATGTGGAGTGGAGGTGCTGGTTAGAGATGTGGCAACTGTGACACTGGCTGTGGCTGTATGCTCCTTGCCACGGGGGGCCCAAGACACGGAGCTCCTTGGCCTCGCCTCCCTCTCCATTGCCACAGTGAGTTATGGCACGGCAGGTCAGGTCCCACAGATCAAATTATGCATGTGGCACAAGGGACCATGAGGTACAAATAGCTTTAAGTGCTATATGTTTAACTTTGTATATGACTCTGTGCTTTCTCTTGACTTGGCCTTTAACCTCGCTGAAATACTGTAAATTTGTTTATGTTTGACTTTGTTCTATTTGTTTTATATAAAGACTTTAGTTTTATTGCGACAAAAAGAAAAATTGTAGTCACTGATACTGCTTAATGCCATCTGACTTTTGTGCAAATTCTCTTCCGTATATGATTTATGACCACAGGAAACACTCCACGCCATTGTATGAATTTTTTTTCACATTTGAGTATGTTCTTATTTAGCTTTGTCAAACCCATTATTTCTTTAGGTGGAGCTCCCTATTGTTCGCCGTCGGCTGCCTCTCACCCGGAGTCTTCCTACCCCAGGGGGTGCCACATCCTCCACCTCATCACCAGGGTGAGTATTTGGCCTTTTCCCATTGTTAACGTTTTTGATGCTGTCTCCTTATCCTTATCGCTTTCCATGACTTCCCCCATTGCAGTCTTCCTTACCACCACTGCCTCCACAACACTGAAAATGAAGAGTATGTGAGAGATGATGTGAAGACAAGAGGTAAAATAAGGACAGGTAGAAAGTAGTACTTCCATTGGCAGCTGATGTCTACAACCCACTGACACAGAGGGTGTATGATGGCTCCTGGCACCACTTTACTTCTCCTGAGTCAGGATGGTGTACTTTCTTGGGCATCTACTGTCTGCAACCTAATGACACGGAGGATGTAAGATGGTTTTGGGTACTATACAAACACTCATGAGTCAGTATAGAAGTATTTCCCTGGGTGGTTGCTGTCTGCAACCTACTACTGTACCTCTTTTACATTTCCCACAGCTCACCAGCACTGGAATCCCTATTACTTCCTTTCTCCACACACTACATTAAGTCCATTTTCCTTCACAGGACAGTAACAGTGACGGTGGTGTTCAGGTCAGTTCCGTCAGTGGCTGGATGCAATATATCCTCAACTGAATTAGGCACTGAAAAGGGGCTTTCATCATCAGTGGGTTCAATGCCAGCATCTCAGCCTTCCCCACCCCTTACCTCATGCTCCTCCATGCCCTTGGGTGATGATGATGACTCGGCCAATAAGAAGCGTACCAACACACCTTGGTACAGTCAGGCAGTGAGTAACAGAGAGCACAAAGTAATGCATCAAAAGTAAGCATCAGGTGGTAGTATTCAGATAGTAGTTTAAGTATAGTCAAGTATTCAGATAGTCAGTTTGATGCAGAATAGAGTTTTAAAGTGAAAACACGAAATCCTTAAACTTAATACAAAAAGGAGAGTGGGAGGAAGATAACAACAATATCCAGTCAGCTGGTAATGATTAGCCAGTATGTGGAATGATGAACCTATACTGAAATAATTTTTTCATTGTGGTGGTTGTGCGTGTTACTCTTCATATACAGTAACTTTATTGTGTTCCAGAGTCGTTTCTTGGGGACAACTCGAGATGGAGAAACTGGCACCCAAGACATTGGAGACATTCTTGCCTCTGGCTTGGGCCTCATAGAACTCACCATCATCAGGTATTCTTACCTCACTGTTCATCAACAACATGTAAGAATTTGGACCATTACTAGGTCTTGGAAGTTACCATCTTAATGCTTAGCATCATCAGTTCAGATAGCTCACTATCACTAGTTCTTATTACTCATCACCTGAGTCGTAAACCTCACTATCACCAGGACTTAGAACTTACAATCACAGTCTTGAAGTTTGACACCAGGTCATTGGCAAATCATAAGGTTATCAGCAGAGCTCACCATCAAACAACAGTTTAAGGCCGTCTTTCACCATGTACAGCCCTCCAGTACCATATTATTTATCTATATCTCTGACATCCATTCCCTCTGGTAACTCCCATCAAGAGGAAGGCCATGTCAAAAGGATCCCACTTATCCCTGTCCTGACACGCCTTCTGCCCATACACCATTCAACACATTCTTCCCCCATTTCTCATTATAATTTTCAGTATTGCCATGGAAAGATCACCATCATAGATCTTAGAGTTCACCATTACTAGGACACAGTGCTCATCTTAATGTAGAGCATACCATCATATTATGGACTGTATCATCAAATAACTACATCACTGTAAGCTTTCTGTGAAGGTGTATAACTAATGCAATATATTTGAACTTCTTACTGTCTCTGCTTTTACAACAGAATCTTTGACACATGGTCTTTGCTTTGACAGGGCACGGGACCTAGTGGCTAAGGATTTAAATGGTTATAGTGATCCATACTGTGTGGTGAAGGTCAATGGAGAGGTCAAATACAGGACACGGGTTAAGAAGAAGACTCTTGACCCAGAATGGGAGGAAACCCTCATGACCCACTTGCCCAAGCACCCTGATGCCTTGGCGATTGTGAGTACTTCATGCTGTATGACCTTCCACACTTATGGACCACCCTTATGTGTATTTTAGTATTTCTGTATTGCCTCCATAAGTACTAGAATGAGTAACCACATACTTTTGCAGCTGTGAATATCTTTAAAACATCTGTATATCCTCTGCCAGTAAGCTGAAAATCTATCATGTTACTATCAGCAAAGGTTCTTTTGCATAAACACTGAAGACTGCTGTATTAGAGCATTTTTTCTTTCAATTCTTTAAGAAGTTGTTGCTCACAAAGAAGGATGCTTTCATCACAGATAAACATTGATTTAAGAGAACAGTGATCTTTGTTTGTGTGGACCATCTGTACCATAGTCTTATAGTATGTATTTTTGTCCCTTGTGAATTATTGTAGATCATCATCAATCATAGCAGCTGACCATAACCCATCAGAAAACATCAGACATTACAGTAGACACTTGTACATCTTTATGCTCCCTTATTGACAGTATTAATATTTGCAGAGTGTTTGAGACCACAGTAGACCATTTTATACCATAGGAGGCCATATAGTAGTGTCATAAACCATCTTAGATTCTCTCAGATCACCATGAACTATTCTCAGTGGTCATAGATCATCATAAGACTAATGATGACTTTATTAGACTGAGTAAGTCATGATGGATCATTATAAACCATCACAGCTTGCATTAGACCCTTCTATGTAGTTCCCTGATGCCAGTAACCACCACAACCCATAACAGACCCTGTGGGACCACGATGCCTTTGGAAGAGACTTCTTGGGCTCAGTATCTCTAAGAGAGGCTGATGTGCGGCAGATGTCTCAAGGTGATGCCCCTGTATGGTGTGCCCTTGAAGGCACAAAGTCAGGGCAGCTGGAGATCAGAGTCAAGGTTATCTCTGATGATTATGAGGTAAGAAAAACTGTTAAGTTCTAGTGTTTTTGGTTTTGAAAATATTTTTGCCATGGTATATAACTCAGTCCGGCATTCAGACATACATTGACAGAATATTCATTTCTCAGTTACCAGTATGGTACTGTGTTATCAACTTATTACTTGATAAAATTTCTACTTGAACTTTCCTTGATTTTATTCTTTATTTTATGGGTATTCAACAAAAATATCAGATTCAACTTTTTACTGGCAATTTGTCACTTTTCTGTCATAAATATATTGTTTGTTTTTGTTGACAGCTCATGAGCTTTTGAATTTTATTTTCATTTTCTGATATATTTCTTACATCTGATTCCTTACAGCTTCTTTATAGTTGATTGGAATATGGTAAAATGTTTCCTTATCTTCGTAAATAATACAAATCATCCATTCTGTCTTTTAGCATTCTTGACACGTGAGATACCGATACTTCTTTAGAAGTTTGTTGACCATTCAGACTACCTAATACTTACATCAGACATATATATTTCATATACCTGAACTATTTCCTGTCTCCAGTCCATATGTTTTTCTAGATCCATTTCTGATGTTCAAGCAAAACAAAATCCTGTCATTATCATATTATCAACTATATTTTTAAGATAACTATTGGGTCCTTGGGTCCTTGGATTTCTTTTTCATACTGCATTTCAGCACATTATAAACTATAGTAGTGTCACTGAAGTTTCATTCTTTCTATATGCCTCTTAGTCTTATACCTTTTATCTCATTACTCACAGACTTGTATCCGGCTTTAAGTAAATTTTGGCACTCGTGTAAGAAAATAAAAAATTAGTTGATAATTCCTTAGGGCCGTTCAACATAATACCACATATTATTTAATCATGGATTTGAATTCTCTTTCTTCTTATCCTTTTCTTCAAGAAGCATTTCTCAGTTGGTATGATGCACCAGCTCTTTGTAACTTTACTGGCTTCACAGTATTAGTGGCAGTATTTGTCAAGCTCAGCACTTCTGAATGTTTTTAATGTTATTTGGTTACTGTATGGTACTACCTGTGATGATTCTTGTATTTTCCACTGATATATAGCTTCGTATACGATATCTGCCATTTTCCTCCTGTTGTATAGTATCACCATATTGTTTATCTGTATCTTTGTGTTGTACATCAAATGTTTAGTTTGTGACAATGTCTTGCACACAGCACCAGCTGAAATCGTCACAAGCCACAATGATCATGACAGATAGTGGACCAACAGCTACAGAAGACCCAGCAAAGGCGGATAGTGAATGTCCAGAGGACAAGAATGAGGACAGTGTGGCACCGAACTCACTTCAGGAAGACTCAGAAATTGTCGTACCAAAACCATCACCCTCATTAGAGGTGAAGAAATCTTAAAGACCCTCTTATGAAGTTAAGCTTACAGAGTGATCCGATGATGGCTTAGAAACAAATTGAGAATTGTTCTATGTATGGAAGATAAAGTACTATTTAGATCCTCATTCATAATAGAGTATTGTGTATGGTGAATTATGCCATATCTTAGTAAGGACTTGAGATGTATGTGCAAAGATATTTTAGGTATTGTATGTCGTGTTCAGGGAAAACTCTGAAATAAGACATTAATTTTATTGTTGTTGTTGTAAGAGCAGTACAGATAAAGACGCTAGAGGAATGACTGGGGATCAGATGCATTGGAACCATATTATGTATGGAGGTGGTGTAAATGGAGACCTTGGCTCAGTTGTACAATCAACTTAGTGTAAAAGTGAAAAAAAGCAGTCATATAGTTGGAATTAGGAGTATAGATAGAATGAAAAATTAAGATATGAGAAGGATATGTTGTGTGAGGAAATCATTAGAAAAAGCATTGAAGAAGTTCCTTTATAGTAGTAAGTGATTTACAATGTATGCAGTTGGGAAGTTGGTCAAGAAGATATGTAGTAGTATATCAGAAGGTACAGTGAGAGGTAGACTGCAGAAGGGATGAGTAGATGCAATAACAGAAATGAATAAGGCAATGGATATTTTAGAGGAAGATGTTAGAGTAATGACTGGAGATCAGATGCAGTTGAACCATTTATGTAGGAGTTTGGGTGAATGGAGAAGTTGGTCTCAGTTGAAAAAACAGTTTAGCATTCAGAATGAAAAAGTAACAAGCATTTTGAGTGGAAGTCCATGTTTCACTGAACACAGTAGGCATAGGTTGAGGATGTGTTCAAGTAATTTTTCAGAAGCTGTATGTATCTTGTCCACCCAGTAAAACAGGGAATGGAGTAGTGATGATAAATAGATAGTAATTGTCTTGGTATTGCAGTATTTCTAGCCAGTAATTGTCTTGGTATTGTAGTATTTCTAGCCATCACTTTCATCATATCCTTACCCAATGAATCTTGTCTTTGTTTTCTCTTAGTTCCACCTAATATTTTTTTCTTTACACTACTTTTATCATTTTGTATTCTGAAAACAAGTGATAAATAATATTATGTAATACTGTAATGCATAATTTATGCTGTCCTCTTGAAACTCACAAGTGCTGTTGCAATATTTCTGGAATTTTTCAACACTCTCCTACATTCACAATGGCTTGGTAGTCCCTTAACATATTACAAACTTTTATGTTGGTACAAAATTTCCTCCTTTGGTTGGCACAATTAATTTCCATAGGATTCTCCATTATGTCAGAATACCTCTTCTTTCACATTTACAGTTATAATCACATACTTGTGTCCTTGTGAATTATCCCTACCACCAAATTCTTTTTACAGTACAAGCCAGTGTTTAAACCTCACTTCTTTCCAGGCTTTACATTACTCCACCCACATGAGGTTATGCCACAAGGGAAAAGAGAGTACACTATGAGTGAAAAGTCACCTTTAGCGAGGTTGTAGCTGCATCATTCGTAAAAGAGAAAGAGCGAGAGTATATAACCTTTATAAGGAGCTTGTTACTCAATATAAGTCAATCATTTCCCTGCTGCTGACTGTAGCACAGCCTTAAAGCAGCAGGAACCCTCTACAAGGGATCATAGGGTTATATGATTAAAAACTCCTTTTCCAGGACCTACTGCTCTATAATGTATTCATTCTGAGATCCTTGCAGAACTTTTTTGATATCCTTCCTTCTCACCTCATAGTCTTTCTTAGTTACCATGCTTCTTTTTCATACCTTGTTACTCAGTCATTCACAAAATATATGTAAAACTTCAAAAGACTCTTTCTTTATACTTTCCCAGTACTACTCTTTTAAATTAATGAGTCACCATTTAACAATTTCTTTGTTTTCTTCAAAGGTAAAGAATGACATCTAAGATTTTTCAGCAAGTGTACCTAGTTGTGTCATGAGTATAGTCCTTTATCAGAATGCAGTGTAGTAGATTCACACTTTCCAAGAAGCAATGTCACACAGGTAAATGTAAATCTTTTTACTGGAGAAGAATATCTTAATATATGTTTCAGATGGAAATCAGAGGAAAGAATAGATTATTGGCATAGGTTTATTCATATAAATTAGTTATTCTAGATAGCAGAGGCATTAGAGAAAAGAACTCAAGATGGTAGATGAGATCATTATGAACACTGAAAAAATGATGATGAACATGCTGTATTCACAGGATGAGGAAGTTCGAGGTCCAAGAGCACAGTCACGAAGTGTTTCATATGCCAGTAATGGTGTCCATGATCCCCTGACACTCACCAATGGAAGAAGGGCAAGTGAATCAGCTATCATTGATAGCAAGAGGGAGCCTCTGGCTGAAGA
>JAUTYZ010246875.1:0-10042 GCA_032273725.1 Panulirus interruptus
TTTTGAGGAATCGTAATCGTAATCGATTCCATTGTCTCCAAAGCCAAAGTAATCGTAATCGATTCCACTGCAAAAGTTATCGTAATCATGATTACATTATGATTACTTGCCAACTGTGAAGCTCAAGTTTATGTTCTCCACAGAAA
This sequence comes from Panulirus interruptus, assembly GCA_032273725.1. NCBI lineage: Eukaryota > Metazoa > Arthropoda > Malacostraca > Decapoda > Palinuridae > Panulirus > Panulirus interruptus. The sequence goes on from JAUTYZ010246875.1 coordinate 147, forward strand.
ATAGTAATTTTTTGGGGAAAAAAATAGAATAAGCCTATACTAAAATTGTGAGTGTGACTTAACTATAAAGATTATATAAAAAGTACCCAAGAAAAGTCTATAATCGAAGTGTTACGCTGTTAGCAGAGGACGGGAGAGCTGGGGACGAGAACTGATTACGTTCAGTTGGGCCCGGCAGCTGGTCAACGGGATATTGTTGGTTTGAAAATGTAGCGTATTTTACATCGTTACAATGAAACTAGCTATTTTGAAGATACTAACTTTTTCTTCTTATTATGCATAATATTCATAGTCACATTTCAGCCAATGAAACATCTGCTTGGTTCTGTTTTCCTCCGATAATGCAATTTGTAATCGTAATCAATTACAAACCTTTGGAATCATAATCGTAATCAATTCCAACGCTTTTTGGGTGGAATCGTGATTGTAATCGTAAACACAGTCTTCCTAAGTAATCGTAATCGTAATCGATTCCATGGGTGACGGAATCGTAACATGTCTGCTACGTTGTGTAGTATCACCTCTGCCTCTGCTAACCCCCTGACCCCTCTGCCCCTCCCTTACCTCCACCATCAGTCACCCCGGACCCCTCTCGCCTCCCTCTCCCTTGTGAATGATTCAGATCTACGAGTCGATCCTCCCGGGGTTCACACCTACCAGAATCTTAGGATTGACAACACTGACTGTACTAGCCAGGACTGTAGGCAGCTGTACAAAACATGATTTGATGGTCAGAAACATGGATGATGGAATTTAACATTGATAAATGCAAAGTTATTCATAGTGGGTATAACAATCCAATGATGACGTGCCACGAATCTAAGAGACCTAACTTAGGTAGTTGAAGACAGATATATGTAAAGTTTTCAAGCAAAGGGGTGTTAGAATATCTCAGTTCATGCATTCCAGGGTATGTAGAAATTGTAATAAATTCTGAGAATGTAAATGGGGTTGTAGTTGCAGATTTTTGCATCCAGGTAGATTACATGAACTAGACAGGATTTCTAATCCAGACAGAACATACATTCAAAACCAAATTGTACCAAATAAAACAGAAAGGATATAATAATCAGTAAAGACACATAACAAAAATGGGGACACAGAAGGTTGAAAAGGGAGGTTAGCTGACACTACCAGCATTCAATTCCATATTTACAGACACATTCACCCTTGCCACTATTGCCTTTACCATAAGAGATAAATGACGAAAGAATAATTTCATTATGACATTAATTTATTAATGTTTGAATTTATCAGTTTATTATCTTTACTGAGCTCAACGCAAGTGGATCTGGGCCCATCCTTATTATTAGTATAATTATCGAGACATCTTGTTTATGATTTATATAACCAATACATACAAAAAAAAAAATTGAAATGACTAACAGATGTTCACCTTAAATAATCAATATGCACATAAAAAACTTTGAACAAATTTTTTTTTTTTAGTCAGTCTTGGCCCTCCCTTATCATAATTAAATCTACTTTGAATTATGAGATTATGATTTATCTAACATATAAACAAATGTTACAAATGCTACAACTGAAAAAGTAATAAAAGGGAACTCAAACAGCAACAGACCACTCGGTTATAATGAGGCTGCTTGTGACATTGACAGTGGAATTAGTGGAGTAAGATTAGAAAGACATGCTAGTTTCATATAAATACATATATTAATACAACCAAACTGTAATGAAAATGATCTGCACATCTTAAGGCTTAATGGAGACATGTGAAACAAGAGTATTTATATACAAGGCAACAACAGCAAGAGGAGTCACAAATTAGTTGGTAGGGGTCAAATATGTCAGAAAAAGAGCTTCTATCATGCATCTCTGAATGAGTTGGGCGTAAGTCGAACGCCACACCAAGAATTTGAACCCCTGAGGGTTCGATCCAAGCTGGACCGGGCTGACTCTGGGTCAATAACGCTAACCACTACAGCATAGAAGCCTGTACATGTAAGTGTGTAGGCCTATGTATGCATGGCCTACCGAAGCTGAATAAATCTTCGAACAAGCTATTAATCATTCTTATCATCACAACATAAATATATTACTGATAACAGTAAGAGTGGCCAAGAATGACATTGACATAAATAATTTAATATGTAATATAGTTTTTTTGTACGTTTTTACCTTGATAATAACTAAGGTTAAAAAATCATTCAAACCATTAATCATCACTGCGTCATCAAATCATATTGATAATTGGGGTGGCCTGAGATGCACAGAGATCGAGATTGGCACTTAAAAAAACGAAGATAAATTCACATGTCCAGCATATATATATAATCAAATGTCAAAACAAAACTATGTACTTATGTTAAAAAGCAATGGAGACATGTGGCAAGGGACTATTTAAATATGACACAACAGGAACAGGAGCAGAGGCCAAAGACTTAGTGAGGACCAAAAAGTCAGTTGCTACTGAAGTGTCAGGTGTCTGGCATCCACACAAATGGGTAAGAGGGGAACCTAATGGAATTCAAGTAAGAGAAATTTGAACAAACAAGTCATGGTAAAATCAATGTCATTTCACAGGCAGAATACAAAATGTCAATGATTTGGGAATCATTATAAATGCAAACCTTAAAATCAAGGAGCATATTGATAAAATAATGCTGTTCATCAGAATAACGAGCATTATATTACAAAACTCATATAGACCTAACCTTCAGCGAACATAACAAAACAATGGTTGCGCCATGCAGATAGATGGCAGGCTAGATCCAGCACACTTTAATGACAAATGAAGATAAACCATTGATGATATTATTCAAGGTAACTAATTTTCTTTCGCAAACTGAATGCTATTGTTTTTACATCAACCTGCAAGGAAGGGAAAACTTCATTATTAGAAACTGTTCAGAGATCTTTCACAGCCCTTTTTAATGTGCTCAAGGAACTAAATTCCTAGGAACACCTAAAATCTCTGAGGCTATTCGCCCTGAATTGTAAAAGGGGATAGGAATAACACCATCTATACCTGGAAAATCCTAGAAGGTATGATTCCCAACTTACAATCGGATATATCCTACAGGCACGACAGGAATGGAAGCCTATGTATAATTGTACCTCTATAATCCAGAGGTACAATATGCAAGGAGAGAGAGAGAGAGAGAGATCCTTAGACTTCCAAAGCCCAAGACTCTTCACCACCTTACCAGCTGTCAATAGAATCAGCATGGAATGCTCAATAGAGAAGTTTCAGAATGCACTGGACAAGTACCTAGAAAGCGTACAACACCAGCCAGGCTGTGGGGGGTTACATCTGGCTGAGAGCTGATGCTTCTAACAACTTGGTCAAACAACAACCTAATCCAGTAACCTAGGCCCAGCCCAGGCTGTGGGGGTGAAGACCCCCCCCCAAAGATTTCATCAGGTATAAAGAAAATAATTGATTGAAAATGTTTTGTGTATATCTATTACATATGAAGAAAACTGAATCCTGTGTTGTATGGTCACTAGTCATGCACAGTTGAATCAGAGAGAATTCAGAAACACTACAAATACAGTTAATGGTCTCCAGCTTAACATGAAAGACTGAAAGAGCTTGAACTCTACAGTTTTGAGACACCAAAGAAAGATATTTGGTAATATGCCCGGCAAAAACAAAGGGTATGAAGACTAACATCCGAAACCTGAAAGCAATTCGTCATGGTAAATACAGATTCATTAAACTGAATGTAATACTTGAAAAGATAGTAAAAAGGTACCAAAGAAAATATCTGAATGCCCAGCAAAGAAGCTTAAACACTTGCTTAAGGCATTACAAGGAAAATTTAGAAATTTCCATGAAGTGACTGCATACCCATCCAAAACAAGACCAGACACAATGAAGACTATTGGATGGGACTAAAATAGACAATCACACCAGGAGAGCAGCCATCAAAAACAGCATTACAATGTAATGCAAGAAGATGTATGAGTGGAGGAGTGGCAATAGGGAGAAACAACATCCAATGTGCAGTGAGAGCTACATGCTAGCACTGCCATTCTGGCAAAATCTCATTATAGGTACTCATAGTCCTACTACTAACGAGTTACTTAATACCAAAATATATGTTATATGATGGATCATCCAACCCTCTTTATGAATTACTTACAGTGGCACGAACAATCCCAAAGAAGAACCGTGATAAAAATCTAAAACACATACATTCACTATCATAAACAATACTTACTTCCAGTACCAGCTGATCTTTTGCAAGTTTCACTTATGTCTGTGTTAATGCCATATATAACTGTAATACCCATAATACTCCCACCTTGACTAATATTGAGGAATAACAAATCATAATGTTCCAAATGACACACACCTTAACCTTCCATGACAAAGTTCCAGTTGAGGGGCACCACAGAAATAACAAATTGCAGAATTACACCAGGCACAAGCAGACGTCAGAGCAATTGAGTTAATATGCCAAAAGGTTAGCAATCATAAAAGTCTTGCAGGGCATTATAAAGCTCTAAACTTGTCCAATCACACCCACAACACTCGTGATCCAAGACCAGAGAGAGATAATTATATCGAGTTAAGACAATAAATACTAAAAATTCATTCCAATTACTTTATCAAAACATATATTAAAGCCCATCCAATAGTTTGTATTTAAACTTTTTTCTACAACCATATCAAAACCTTTAACTTTTGACGAGTAAATTTGGTAAAACGAGAACGCACATCTCATGAGAACAATCAACATCTAAATTAGTACACAGCAAGTTTATACAGGAACTAATATGGACATTGTTTTAATTCCTAAGTTAATGCATATGTATTCCCTGTGAAGTATTTATCATACTGGCATCCACGACCTCATGTAAACAAATGTATAAAAAAGTTAGTCCTATTTGTTATTACAACTTTATGTCATAAGTTTCATTACTCTAAATATCCTGCAATTATATTTCTTAAACCTCGTATTTTCTCTTAAAATCACATCCCTACCCTCTTACATACTTTAGTATAAAAATAATGCTTCATATCACTCCCCAATCTTAATTACCTACACTAAAGAAGCGCAATGCAATCACATAAATTCTATTGAAATCCACAGCTTATTTCTGTGGCCCTAAACATGAACTTTACAAGTTTCTCCTTTCTGTAAACAAAACACTGTAGAAAAAAATCAATGTATAACAACTTGTTACTGAAGAGCAGCCTAACTGGTAACATACATATTGCCTTCCCATCCTCAAAACACAAAATAATTAAGAAACTGGACATCATTCCACTAATCTGGTTTATATACCGTACTTATCAAACTAAACATTCTTTCAGAATCCAATACTTCTACACTTCGGAAATACTTGTACTTGTGCTCCCACTACTGTGTTAGTACCTGGCCTACAAAACTTTTTAACTAACTTTTCATGTACCTGAATCGCTACCTTGATCTACAGGTAAATGAAAAAGATACACTGACAGATGGATTCTTCATTTCCATTATATCACTATGAACATAATGCTATGAAGATCGAATCCATATGGACATACCGAATGGCCCTAGTTCAAGGCTACGAACGCCTCCCAACCTCTTTCTCTCTCTCTCTCTCTCTCCAATATTACATCATGTAGCATGTATATATCTACCGCTGCAGGGGGATGTACTCACCACATAGTATCCACGTCCGCTGTTGGGCATGGGTCCCGCCGGCGGGTACCCGTTCGGGTAGCCGTTCGGGAACATAACTCAGCTGGCTAGACACAGCTGGTGGTAATACAGGGGGCACGAAGGTGAGGTAGGTGAACAATCGTTCCACTTCTGGGCCATATGTTATGTTACATCGAACACATGATTGCCATCCACTAGCACCACCACACTTTCACAAACACGATTCACGTCAATTTTTCGTGCAACTTCTGGGTTGCGGTACTACCGGCAAAAATTGTGGACAGTGGATAAGTCAAGTGACAATGCAAGCACGGGAAAAGTGCACACACACACAGGTAGACGTGATGATATAAGGACGTGAACAGGTAACACGTGCACGGAATAAATTCGAGCGAACCCACAATAACCACACTATCAAGGGCTGTGCACATGTGGCAACGTCTTTCCAACGCTAGCCGCCAGGAGGCTCCACCCGCGCAGTGTCACGTGACCAGCACGACGTCATCGCCCGCCAACTTCAAATTCCCGCATTTAAATATCTCTGACAGATACAAGATGAATGCCTAGTGTAGCATTTTCAAATCCGTTTTAAAATTAACAGAAAATCTCTACTTCGTAAAATATAAATGCTAAATATCCTGTTTATTCGTAGCGGTTACACCATTCACTCTCATTCTGCAAAAAAATTTTAATGCTATATACGTAGCTGTTTTATGGATATCGACTGTCGAATAATAATAACACCAGAATCTATACCACACACATGTCGAAATTACATAAAATAAATATCCGATAGCAGGGCCTCTGAGAGGAATTTTATCTGGGGGTACAAAGTTTCTTTCGGGTTCCCTTCCCTTCTCCATTAGTCATCCTGTTTTTATCCACTACGGTTTTATGCCATGAGCTTTAAGGCCAGAAAGGGTATGGAAGATGAGAGAGGTGGAATGGAGCGCTCTGTTGATTCTCTGCATTTTCTGAGATCCCAGGAAATTCCCGGGCCCGGGTACGATGTACCCCCTGCACCCCCGTCTCAGAGGCCCTGGCCGATAGTCATGGGATATTGATATACCGACCCCCAACATCCAGGGAGCGCATGCGCATTATGTCGATACTACATCAATTTTCAATATTACGCCATTATTTGTTATAATTAAGAATGTAATTACACTCAATGCATTTAATGTATAATTCAACAATTCACAGTAACAAAATCATGGCCTAACATGTACAAAATTAGTATACTTGCAACACAAATAAACGTAGGTGGGGTACGCGAGGAGATCCATTCTTAAGCAATTAAGTATAAAGTAGCCGCTAAGTAATATCGATATACATCTAAGCACATTTATACTTCCTAATATGTCTATCTTCCACACTCTTCCTGTGTCTTATCAGGGATTCGGATAGTACATGAAAATTGAAAGTACAGAGAAGCATGGATATGCTCAAACCTATATACACCTGAGGTCTGAATGATTTTTTTTTTTACTTTGGAACAGTTACTACCTACGAGACAGGGTATTTGATGAAATTGTGAAGAACTAAATGGACAATAATAGGCATATTACTGTTGCTTGGTTATGGGTTGTTGGAGAATTCTCAAATACAGCATCATCTTGCTAGGTTAACCTTTCTCTGCTTTTTGTAGTCACTACGTCATCTCAACAATTTGGAATCCTAGCGGGTTGGAACTGAAGCAGTTTTCTCTGGTCTGGGGATTAATGGATCTCTTAACGTAAACACAGATGCAGTTAATTTCAGATATACGTTACAAGGGAAGATTACAATTTATATGAACTGGAACTGCACAAATTCCGTTAAAAAAAGGTTCCCCACTTTGTGATAAGACAGCAGCACAGAGGACAAATTGTTTATCTCTACTTATCAAGATATTAAATATAAATTGATGTATGTAAGTTAAGAGCAGATGAATTGACAAATGAGTCGTGCTCATTTACAAAGAAAAGGATGAAGTAAATAATCATTATGTTGCGTTGGATTACATGATTGGTTTGCGACACAGTTGATGATAAGATAGTGTTAGCGATGTCGTGAATCTGGGATGTTGGTAACCCTGCTCTTGCCCTCAGGAGGTCTGTCGGTGTAAGTCCTCACTGGCCACCGGCGGGAGGTATGATCTGGGGACTGTCTCCGTCTTACCCAGAACCTCACCGGAGGTCTGTGACGGCCGTGGCCGGGGAGTAGTGCCGGTACCTCAGCACTTCACTGAGTCACTTCCTAAGGTTCGTATCGTTTATCTCTGGTGACCTTTTGCTTCAGTCGTCTGTGAAGCGGAGAGCTGCCCACATACGGCATAGCGGCTAAGTTCTTTTTTTTTTACTGATCATTTAAAGTGATGCAGCGTTCAGAGCAGCTTGAAAAAGCATAGGTTCTTCATTTACTGTAAATTTTTATGGATACAATGTTCAGAGCAACTTACAGAATCAATATAAAACCGTGTTATCGTTCAGATGCTCAGTACGACTCCAATGATTTTTCATCCTGCAGTCTTAGGCAGCAGTAAACGAAGGAATTATGATCTTGCTATTATATCTAGACCAAGTGTGCAGTGCGTGATAAATTGTGATGTTGATGTATAGTATGATAAGATGATAAGCGAGGGCAGTACGTTCTTCCTGTCATGGCAAGTGGTAGCTTCACCAAGTCAACCAACTTCGTTGTAACTTGCTGTAAGTACCATTTATAGTTTCACTGTTGTAGCTTAGCATTCAGAAATAATGATAAGAAGAGTTTCCTAGGTCATTGGGGAAGAGTACAGACAAATTCAGCAAAGTTTGTAATTATGTTTTTGAAGACTGTTCGTGTTTGCAGGAAATATGATAACGACTCAACGTTTTTACCACAGAGGCACAGATTTAAATCAGTTTGATTACTAAAGTTTCTAGCATCTGCACCCGCGAGCTCAGAGACACCCCCACACCTTGGAAGAGAGAAGAATGAGGGGTGACCTGGTCACAACCTGTAATTTTAATTTAAAATATTGATGACGTAGGCAGTAAGCAGAACGCAGTGACTACAGGTTACGGGATCGTATCACTAACTAACTGAAGGCTACAGATAGATTACAGGTTATTTTACTGAAGGGGCGAAGCGATTTTAAAATCAGTATCTACGAAAATCGCTAAAATAGATCCGTTTTAGTCATCAGAACTCGTTCATCTACATCGATAAAGAATTTTTGGTATATTTTTTTTATTCTATGTATCTTAAAAGAAAGGCTATCCCAACTCAAGAAACTTTTCCTAAATAAATCCAACATTCTTCATAGTAAAAGCAGCAGTTGCAATAGAATTCTGCAAACAAAATCGAATTACTTGATATGATTGTCGTCGATACTGATGCCAATAAGATTAAAAAATGAGTTTCTCAAGCAAAGAGTGCAGAAGACGTAGACAGATAAGTAAACAAGTAAGACAATTTGTTTGACTGCATTTATGTGAGGGCTTTAGTGCTGAAGTAGGTGTGAGAGGAAACATGTTGTCTTTATTTACATATAGCTCTAATGTTCTTATGGTTTGAAAAAAAAATGAAGGTTCATAAGCCGTGGAGAAAATTCTTATACTGAATATGACTTTTTCTGCTTATTCCATTAGTCATTCTTTGTTGAGAGAACTGGTCGAATCGATATAAAAGTGCAGCTTGCCGCCAGCTGATCATCGGATTGTAGTTCTTGTGATTCTGACCAGAGAACTTTTACAGGTCAACGAATTTGCATTTCTTGTGCTGAAGGTCAGCATACATTACACTCCTGAGAAAACCCTTGGTCAATCGGTCATACTGTTATAATGATAGAGGGTAGACTCGTATTTAGCTGTGACATCCTTTAACTTTTGTTCTTTTCCTCTTTAGGTGCAAGTAGGATGAGCGCCGCGCGGAAGACCCAAGGGGAGAACCAGCCCTCCGCAGTACTCAGTCAGGATGCTAACAACAAAATATTTTCTTTGCTTGGATCCAGGGCTCAGGTAAATAGACTGAACTCATTTACCTTACTGATCATCCCTTCCTCATGAAGCTTGTATATGAGAGCTCACTTCCCTCAACAAAGACGTTTAGATTCATCCTTTCATGTCATATATCTCATCGAGCTAATCTGTTTCACGAAACTTACATACTTTCTAAAGATTATCTTCCTCACTCAAATAAGTTTTCTTTTTTTATCGTAAAAGATTTTCCACGATTTAAATTTTTTTACTTCAACTTACCTTCCAGCTCCTATGCCGCATTCTCTCTCTCTCTCTCTCTCTCTCTCTCTCT
>JAUTYZ010246986.1:0-10292 GCA_032273725.1 Panulirus interruptus
AACGTAATCTTATGAGGTATCACCCTTATACTGTATCTTTGTGTCCATACTAATTGTTTCATTGGTTATGTAAAAAACATATTACTCCAGCTGTTTCTCCTCTTTCTATACAGTACTCATTTGTATTCTAGGTTCTCCAGCTGGTATTAACAGATTCTGCCTGAATGTGATTACGCCACAAGTAAAAAGTCACCTTTAGCGAGGTTGTATCATCGTTTGTGGATGAAAAGGAGTACAATCTCGTTGAGGAGCATATCACTTCAAAGGAGTCCATAATATCATTCTTGCTGATTTTAGGACAGCCTTGAAGCTGAAGGAGCCCCCTAATAGGGGTCTCAGGGGTTATATAATTAAAATATCTCCAGTTTAATTCCAAGTGTTTAACTTAAGTGGGAAATAATTTAAAACTGGAGATGTTTTGTAGATGGATTGAAATTACAATTATGGTGCAAGGACCTAGTTGTGTAACAGTATCACTACTAATGAGTGGGCTGGTGAGTAACATGACTAATTTTAAGTTTTGGAGATTGGTTGTTTACAGAGTGTGACACATCTTGAAAGATTAATGTTTAGTTACTTTGTTTTTAAAAGTTCACAAAATAAAACTTTCAGGTGACTTTACAAAGAGATCATTTTATAATGGAAAGCTGGATCTTACTTCTGTGGAAGGACTTGGAGATCTCATCCATGCTGAAACAGAAGCCCAGCGTAAACAGGCACTACGACAAATGGAGGGTGCATTAGCTCAGCTTTACAATTGTTGGAGACAAACACTACTATGCTGTCGAGCTAGCCTTGAGGCCTATATTGATTTTAGTGAAGATGAAAATATAGAGGTAAGGCTTTATTTTAAAAAATTTTAGCTTGTCATGTGTTTTGCTATTCAGGATTGTATTATGAGACCTTCAAGATAATTTTTAGATTCTCTTGATTGAAGTAAAACACTTGACCATTTGCCTAACCCTTTGAAAAATGAGCCCTTATCCCTTATGGCAAATAATTGTTTCTGCTACATTTTATAAAAAATAGGCATGGGTAGGTAGTTACCGATTTAGGATCCAGAGTACTGTGTAAACTAACAGAGCCAACTGAATGAGCATAACAAATATTAGGACCATCTTGGCAGAGGAAATTGCTCCTGAATATGTGCATGCCAGTCTTGCTAGAGAAGTCTTCATCTTTGGTTGGTTTCTTCCTATCAGTGCTACACCAAGCTCCCTTTCTCACTACCTGACAAATGGAAGGGTGTTCCATATTATGCAGTCCAAGATGCAGGCACTTATCTCTTATATATGGATCATTATGTTCATAATTCTTTGTGTTTGGACTGCATTTTGTTAAAGTTTACATTTTCAAAAGGCACAAAGGTGAAATAATTCAAAAAGATCGTTTCTGAACTAGAGCTTTGTCTTTTTTTCATATCATATGCAAGTCAGACTTCATAGCATCTGGTAGATCCTGATTGTGATTGGCTGTTGTTGATAATTTAGTGTCCTAAATGTCACTTTTCAGCAAAATAACGAAGCTTAAGATTACTGTACTTCCAGTTTGTCAGCAGTAGAAAATTGACAATAATGAAGCATGACAGGTCCCAAATACTGCATCGACCAAGGATTACGTTATTAGGTAGTATGTAAAAGTTTTTTCTGGAATATATTCCAAAACTTTTAACCCAGTACATCAGTAGTAACAAGATATTTCACCTACTGTATTTTCAGGAGCGACATCAAGTTCTCTTATTTGTGTGCGCATGTGTTTATTTGCTCATACAAGTGTATGACAGTGTAGAGTATTGTAGCAGTTATGGCTGCCTTGTGACACCTGCATTTAAGTTTACAGTTCTGAGACAAAAGGCAAGATAAGCAGAAAATGAGGCTTTCTGTGGTTGTTAGCTTTTTGACAAGCGCATCCGCCAACATGAATCAATAATCAGGTCAGCATTGGGGCTTTTTCTTCAGAAGAATGCTTAATTAGTAAAAGAAATAAGGATTTTTCCTCAGTTTTCTGTAAACTTTTTATTCTTGTACAGTAATGCTTATATTTCTCACGTGTTGATTGTTAGGCCTCGGAGAGCAAATAATCTCTTTCATGTGAAGGTAGAGTTACTTAATTCAGAGGGAGCATGGTACAGTCTCAAATGAATCCTTACTAAACAGGCAACATGCAGAACTGATTCTGTGAAGTCCAGGTAATCATGAATCTGATCAACTAAAATTTTATTTGATACTTGGTATTGTGAGACAGCAGCATCTAGCATTGCTCTTAGTTTAATATATTACTTTTATTATTTTTATGCTCATAAATTTTGTAAATTGTAGATAGTTGGGTCCATGTTAATTTTATGATTGGTCATGGTACTATTCATTATTTTGTAAGAATAACTGTTCTGAAGGTGAGATCTGTGTTGTGGTAACTCATCTGTACTTCCACCTTCCAGCCATTAAAAGTTTGGATGCAGAATAAATGACAGATGGTTTACAGATGGCTGTTGGTGGTGGTGACTTTTCATTAGTTTCAACAAGGGCCATTCCTTGCACTAATTGATGGAAAGTATACAAAAAAGTCTAATTTTTGTTTTGTTTTGTTTTTAGCAGGACATTTTTTAGGAGTGAGCAAGTTTCCTAACCCATATTCTAACTACTTTTTCTTAATTGTCTCTTTCACCTTAGCAAGGTAGTGTCAGGAACAAACAAATGACAACCGCATTTCCATGCATCCACACACTAGTTGTTATGTATAATGTAGCAAAAGTGAAAGTGTCGTATCAAAAGTAATTTTGTGGTTATGTTGTTTTTAACTACAGAAAGAAATTACTATGTAGGTTTTATCAGTATTTGTATACTTATGGATAAAATTTTCTTCCCTTTTTCATTTTTGCTGAATTTTGGTTCTGGTTATGCTAGGAAGGTGTAGTAGAAGAGGTTGAAGCCAAAATTCGGAAACTTATCCAAGAATTGGAGCAGCATCTATCAGATGACCGTCGAGGAGAGAGGCTCAGAAGTGGTCTACAGCTGGCCATCCTTGGCAAACCCAATGTAGGAAAGAGCAGCTTCTTGAATACTATGATACAAAGGCCAGCATCAATTGTATCTAGTATTCCAGGTGAGGATGCACTACATGTATTTTGGGTTATTACTGTGAATGTAATAAGTGTGGAGTGTGAGAAAAAGTAATTACTGGAAAGAACGTTCCAATAAGGATGAGTAAACCAATGAAGGGAAAGCAGTTTAAGATAGAGCATCTCCAATTTAGTTATTGTGAAAAAAAAGGTGCTAAAGAATAAGAGGGGTAAGGAATATTATACAGGTGGTTGAGTAAACGGGAATAAAGTTGAGAATGAAAGTAAAGTATTACGTTGAAAGGGATTTGTCAGTGGGAAGTAGTGCACAAAAGAGCAGAAATTTATTTTCTGATTAGCTAAATGCTCTAAGGAAATAGGGATCAGACAATCTTTACTATGCATGACCTCTTTGTTCATGTACCTGGGTTAAAGCAAGTGCTTCCAGCATCACAGCTTTTTATTTTGTTTCTTAATTGTTTACTTTATATTGTGTATCATTAGATGAGAGTAGGTAGTAGTCAGTAGGCATCCAATGACCAGGGAGGTATATTACCATTATTACCCACCTGGGTATTGGGAGGGTTAGTGACAGCTGCATAATGAGCCAGCACTTTAGTGGTTGTCAAGTTTGCACTCCTCTGACCCAGGTAGTTGTCTTTTTATGCCTCACCCACATGTGGGCTACTGACATTCTGTCTACAAACATACAGTCTTTCCCTGTCATACATAACACTTGATAACACTTAAGTCACACAGCTCATTCTTCATAACTCTAGATTTTCCTGCGGTGAGCAATGTGGGATAGCCCTGCCTTTTGGCAAAATGGTAGGAGCAATAGGTAGAAGTAGTAGGTAAGAACATTTAGGCTGGAGCATTAGGTGGAGGTAGTAGGTAGGAACTTTAAGCAGGAGCATTAGGTAGTAGTCAGTAGGAACATTAAGTAGGAGCCTCTGAAACAGACATATAGATAGATAGATGTGAGTAATGTCTCTGTTCAAGTTCCCACTCCCTCACACACACACCCTTTGTTCAAGTTCCCTCTCCCTCACACACACACCCTTCACTGCATTTAGCCAGCCATCATTTTCCTGGAATTTTTAACTGAAATTACCCCTAAGGCTTCAACATTACACTTATTACATCTGTCCATCTCCTTTATAGTTTATTTCTATTCTTATCTTCAAGTATAGATATTATTTACGTATATTTCATGACTTATCCACCCATTAAGGCTATACCCTTTAAATACATCTCCAAAATGTCTCATTAGGGCTATACCCTTTAAATACATCTCCAAAATGTCTTACTCGCAGCTTCATTCTTGACATCTTGCAATCCATCCATTCTCATTAACTCCATTTCCATTTGCTTTGGATTTATCAAGTGCATATCGATATGCACCTTTTATAGAAACTGATTTTGCATGTGTGTGGAATCAAACCACAAAGGCTAGCAAGCAGCAGAGACATTCATTTCCTTGGAGCTGACTAAACACATGGCCACTGTTATCTAGATTCTTGTTGTACTTCATAGAATGATGGTGTCTAATGCTTTAGTTTATTAACTTTCAGCAAATGTTTCAGGCACTGCTGATAAGTCTTTCTCTTGGTGTCTGGGAGTTGTCTGTAATATAATTCTAGGGAAGGTTCTACTAGTGCCACATTGATGTGAATGTGGGTACAGTAAAGGCAGCCATGGTGAAGATAATGAAGTGGACCTAGTATTGAAGGAAAAACTGACTGAAGGGGTAAGGTAAATCACAAATATTCTGGAACTTGGAGAAGTTATAGCTTTTAAATGACTAGGTAGAAGTGTGGAAAACTCATAATACTCTTTAAAGGCACTGGTGTATATATTAAAAGAGTGTAAATGCATGGGAATGCAATATGCAGTTTCCACCACTGGAAATAGATTTCTTAGAGTGATTGGAAACCAATTTTATTTGTAACTGAAACTGCTGTAATGAAGTAGCAAAGGAATGTCAATATATAGTAAAAGATTCAAGGATGGTGTAAAATGTGCTTTTTGCTGTTCAAAGTAAATTCAGAAGATTCATATCCAATGTGTAGTTGATAAGGCACATAATGGACTAAACATGAATAGGTAGAAATATGAGCATGGATGTGGGGATAATGATTAAAACACTAGAGGTGTATGATTTACAGTAGTACCAAGGGAAGTGGTAGTAGCAGGTACTAGTAGTTGGTAGGCAGCCACCGACCAGGGAGGTATATTACTGGTGCTACCTGCCTAGGTATTGGGAGGGTTAGTGATGGCTGCATAATGAGCCAGCACTTCAGTGGTTGTCAAGGTGCTCTTCTCTGACCCAGGTAGCTGTCTTCTTTTTGCCTCCCCCACACGTGGACTGCTGGCATTCTGTCCACAAACATGCAATCTCTCCTTGTCACACATAAGACTTAACAACACTTAACTCACTCGACTTATTCTTTGTAAATCTAGATTTTCCTGCAGTGAGTGCCATGCACTAGCACTGCCTTTTGGCAAAATGGTAGGAGCAATATATAGAAGTAGTAGGTAGGAACATTAGACAGGAGCATTAGGCAGAAGTTGTAAGTAGGAACATTGAGGTGGGAGCATTAGGTAGTAGAAGTATGTTGGAACATTAGGTAGGAGCCTTTGGAAACACTGCGCTAAAAGGCTAGTTGTGGAGACTCTTTTGCCGTGGCCACCCCCTTAAGGGAGTCCCCGAAGGGAACAGGCATCAGAGATATAGATAGATAGTAAGGGAAGTGGAGACATATTATGTAAGCACATTAATATGTATGTTTGCAGCATGTAGTGAAATGTCTAGTTTATGTCAGATATAGACTGATATTATTATTTCTTTTTAGGTACAACACGAGATGTGATTGAAACTTCCCTAGACCTTGGTGGCTACCCTGTAATCATCAGTGACACTGCAGGTCTCAGACAAACTGATGACATTGTAGAGATGGAGGGAGTGAGACGAGCAATGATGAGGGCCCAACAGGCTGACATTGCCGTAGTTATTATGGAAGCTCAAGAAGTTTTACCATTCTTGAAAAGAGAGTTCTTTGATTGGAACACATTTTTGATTAGCTACTTCAAAGAAATTGGAATATATGAATGTAACAAAGTTGATAGCAAGGACAGTTTTGCCAAAAGTGATTCATTACATTGGTTAAGTGATAATAATTACAATTGGTTAAGTGATAATAATTACATCACTTTTATAAATAAAATGGACCTTGTTGAATGTGACCAAGACAGGAATTTGCTTGTAAATACTCTGAAAGATTCATGTGTATTACTGTCTCTTAAAACGCAGGAAGGATTTAGTACCGCCCTTCACAAATTAAAAAACCTTTGTGCTTCATTGTGTGAAGGTGGAACAGCTGAAAGTCCCCTGTTAACTGCAGCAAGACATAGAACGCATATTTCAGCTTGCTTAGGTGCTCTCAAGTTGATGCTAGGTTCCGAGGACAAAATGCCAGCATTTGAGGATCTTTCTTGTGAAATAAAAGAATATGGTTATTCAGAGACAAAATCTGGTAACTCGTATGTAATATCATCCTTAAATAAAGTTGATGTAATTACTAAGGATTGTAATGATGGAATATTTTCAGACAATTGTAATGATGGAATATTTTCAGACAATCAGGATTTTGTAGGTAAAACTTCCGAAGTCAATGAACCTTTTAACCTATTGCACTCTGAAGAGACAGTGTTGATGGCTGCCCACTACCTCCACAAAGCAGCCACCAATCTCGGCCATGTTACAGGTCACATTACCACAGAAGATGTTCTGGACCATATTTTCTCAGCTTTTTGTATTGGAAAATAGTTTTATTCATTTGTTGTAAAATGTCTGCTCTCTTTAATGTATAAAAATTAAAGAAACTCCACTTGGTGCCTCTTTACTGCCCAGTTATACAATGTGAAAATCCTTGGAAAGGGTTAATCCTGTCTAATAGGGCTCCTCATTAATCTTCGGTGGCTAAACCCTTATCATTTGGAAAAAGTACTTATACTGAATACTCATAAGATTTTGCCATAAGGTGGCCATAAATTTACAAATACATACTTTAAATAATTATGTTAAAAAACAAATGCTACACATTGTTAAAAGTGCAGGACAGGGAAGAGCATAGATAAGCTTCTAATAAAGGTATGATTAGTAGTGTGCAGTGAATGAAATGGTTAAAAGATCATACTAGAAATATCTAAGATAGGATTTTACTACATATGGTACAGAATAAGTTCTAGTAGGAAAAATTATGGGGGTGTGCATGAAGTGTCAATACTTGTTTGATGGAATGCTGGTGAAAAAGTTTTTGTGGAACAGGGTATTTAAAAAGATAAAATGTACAGCATAATTAGAGTTAACAGGAAAATATATATTTGGGAGAAAGATACATTACAGGAGAGAATGGAAGCCTTACAATAATGCTTTTATGAATGGAAAAGCATGAAATTTGGATGAGAGGTGAAACATTTTGTCGGTGGATCTGAAAATTGTGCATGGAAAAGTGGTACACCGTGTGATGATAAATGGATTAAAGGTGATTAGGAATGAAAATTTATCTTGAGAATTTGAATGCAAGTGCCCACGAGGAACAAATAAATGGGTACATCCTGAAAAGAAAATTGTACCAGCAGGTATGCTTAATCCCTCGACGACCAATTTACTACGAGTAAATAGGAGGATCTGACTTGATCCCAAAAGGTTAGGTGAAGACCAGGTCATCATACCTAAGGCATTAAGCATCATGGATTTTGTAAAGACCTTTATTATTTGTATGTCAAATATATAAGCAAGTTCCTAGCTATGTTGGGTTTCTCTATGTTTCTAACTAGTCTCTTGTTCCCAATGAGCATATAGCCTAATAACAGAAAACCATAAAGAAAAAGAAAGAGGCACATAAGTTGGTAGACCCAGACACTACTGAATTATGGGATATTAAATTTGTATACATCCAGTTATTGTTTGAAAAAGTCCACAGGTTTCTGTTGTTAATGACATGAGTTAGAGACGGCTGCTAGTTTGAATTTTTAATAGTTATTTGTGTTGGAAAGTGTAAGCCTTCTGCTAGTGAAATGTGGGTTACTATGGCTATAGATTTTATTCATATTCAAATGCAGCTTGGTAAATCCATCTATATATTTATTTTCATTACTTAAATGTGGGTTGATAATTGTAGACTGTTACTGAACAACAAATTCTGTATATTCAAAGACTTTTATAAATTGAAATGTGATTTGGAAAATTCAAAGAAATTTACTTCCTTAGGCTTTAGTAAGCTTCTTTGTAATATTTATATGTACTCGCACCACTTGCCAGATGCTTCTGGTATTATTGTCCAGGGGTACCTAGTGACAGCACTAGGATCCCGATTCCTCTATCAAGGAATAAAGTATTGAAACTGAAACTGAACTGACTCACATACTCTCTGATAATGAAATGTGGGTTGGCAAGTCTACAGACTTTATGATGAAAATATATTTGTAAGTACCTAATCATCTTATTCCGTACTAAAATATGATCAATAAGCTCAGAAACTTTCGTACATGGAAGAGCATTCGCTATTATGCAAACATTTTGTAAGACAGATGGTGGGCTGGTAAATTAATACTTCTTTTTCTTGATGAATAAGCATGTGGTACAATGGTGCTTATGTGTAAGGTGTCTGTATAAGGGTTGCTAATGACCTTTGCTCTTAATGTGGCAGACAAATCTGAATAATCTAATTTGTACAAAGGTAATGCTATGGGTGCACATGCATGCTCATGTATTTCTGGCAGCACTTGTGGTTGTAAATGTGACATGTGTATTTTAAACTGTCTATATTTGTTTATAATTATGTGATTATGTCTGAATGGTGCATAAATTTTTTTATATAGTACTGCACTTTATGGGTGTTTTTCAGTATGCACCATATTATGTGGATACCTATAGTGTGCATGTTCCTATGTATGTATTGTATCACATAGGATGCATTCCTGTATAAGTACTACACGTACGTTATGGATGTCAGTTGTGTTTGCACTGTAAATATTACTTGGAACTCTGTAGTGTGTGTTCCTGTGTATGTATTGCAAGTATGACTTAGATATATCTCGTGTGTGTTCTTGTGTAAGTACTGTCAGACTTTGATGTCTTTAGCATGTATTTTCTTATTTTTGCATTATAAGTAAGATGTAGATATCTTTAGAATGCATGTTTACTCTGCCTTTTGTGTTCAGGTGTATGCTTGTGATTTATATTTTCTCTGCAGGACAATTACACATATGTTCTGTATGTAAATGCTGTTAGTATGTGCATGAGTTTGTATGTCTAACTGCATTTTATAATGTATAAGTATTGGTGTGTCATAGTTATATATACATGAGTTATGTGAGGGTGCATGCATTTTAATTTCTCACATGAGTTCCTTATGAATATGTGCAACTAATAATTAGTGGTAATTTCTAAGAATTTCATATGCGACATTTATATTGGTATTACCTAAGCCCAATTACACAAGTGTTCGTATGTAATTACCTATTTGTACTGTACAAGGAGGGAGTTTTGAACTAGTGGGTCCCCATCTCTTGAACACTCTACTATCATACAACCTCTTAAATTTAAGTAAGTTGTCTGGATTAACCATGTCTTAAGTCAATCTGTTCTATTTATCCATCACACTTATACTATATAAGTATTTCTTTAAATCCTTATTTACAAGTTTCTTCGTTTCATGTTACAGTTGCTAAACAACCTTGTCCATCCCCACATATTTTCAAGGGAGCTGTCACACCTACATTTTAGTGCTTTGTCATCTCTTCTTTGGCCTTGATTACCATCTGAAGATGTATGGGTATGGAATTAACAAGGTTCCTGATGTATTCTAGTTCCATATTTTGGGTCCATAGGGTCTTGATGAACTGAATGAGGCAAAGCACTGATGAGGTGTTGCTGGAAGCAGCAGTTCTTGATTGGGTTGAGGTCTCGGAAGTTTCCAGGCTACTGCAGTAATTGAAAATTTTTCTCAGAATACCAGTTCATCATCTTTCAAGCCTTATTGCAGGGGAAGCTATCCTGCATGCAGTGATCACATCTGTAAACCTCATAAAAAGGGAGCAGATAGTCCTCTAGCACCTTAATGTACTGCTCTTCATTCATTGTTGTCTTTTTAGGTAAGAAATACAACTCTTCCCTACCCAATGCAACATTAAAGCAATCCCCAGATCATCACACTATGTGTGCGTT
>JAUTYZ010247098.1:0-10292 GCA_032273725.1 Panulirus interruptus
ATAGGAGCAAGTAAAACGGCAGTGGCCATAACATAAGCAGTGATGTCGACGCAATAACGAGCGAACTTCACTTAAAGTAGCAGTAGCAGCAATAACAGTGGAAGTAGCAGTAACAGTGAAGGTAACATAGCAACAACAGTAATACGTCAGCAGCTTTAACAGGAGCATGATTGTAGTTATATCTGCTGCTGCAGTAACAGCAGCTGTAGAAATAGTAGCTAAATCAAAAGCAGTAAGAGCAGGTGCAGGAGTAACAGCAACAACAGCGGAAAGAACAGCAGGACCGACAGTACCTCCCTGCTCTTCTCCCTTCAAGGGTGATTAAAACAACATATGTTTATGACCGAGACCAACCCACCTGCCTGGGCTTACCCCCCAGCTGTGTGAACGAGAGAGGGTGTGAGACGTAGGAAGGAGGCGAGGGGAAGGATTAGCGCGAGGGTGAGATTAGGGCAAGAGAAGAGAGAGGAGTGTATATGTAAACATTAGACGAAGTACGTAACACCTCTACTGAAGGACACTCAAGGTGACACGAGTGGTATGGAAATGAAGAGAGCTGATGAGATTAGAATGCATAATAAAGGAACTTTCACAGTAGCAAAAGTTTCATGATTGTATTTCGTAAAACTGATATAAAAGTAGTGCATTTATCAAATATATAGTACACAGACTCTGTGTATAAGGATGGCCAAACACTCCACGTGTATGATATAAATGTGCACTTAAAACTATTTGTTTAGACAAAGGTTTGAGTTACAATAGGTACCTACCATTTACGTTCAGTTGTTTCTCTTCTCGACAGGTACAAGAACTATGGCTAAAAAATCTTCTCTAAGATACCAAAGTCTTTTTGTGTTAGGTACTCCTAGTGATTCTTAAAGTTTGACTTTCTATATAATACTATTAGTAGGTTTATAAGCTGCATTCATCATCTTGCCCTCAAAATATATTTGAGAAAGATATGCATACTTCGGAGAAGACAAACTCCAAGTCTTTCTCTCTAAAAACTTGCCAAAATGCAAACGAATCAACTACAGATTTCATTATAAATTCTTGTAGAATACGAGGGAGATTTCTAGCCAGTGAAAACCCTCGATGCTTGTAGCATTAATACACCAGCGGTGTGATTCTGGTGTGAGAGCCGCTATGCTGTTTAATCCCCAGGAAATATACCAGCGATTCTCTCCGTTATATATCACAGCCCCTTGGCTGGCACGGCCAACACCACAAGCATGCTAATGAGCACTTTGCACAGCGGCTTATGTTCAGGAATATTACCTTGCACTGGGGAAACCTAGGGAAACCTAGTATAAACTGCCTTGCATACACCCCTCTCTGTGTAAGACTTCAGGTAGCATTACGTAGTATTTTGCATATTATCTCCTTTGAGAATCATGCTCTTGCATGAGTAGAAGGCTAAGGTTCAGGAAGCAGCCTCTCCAACGTCATGTATGCTGTATTACACCTCTCACCAAACTTGCTTTATAGAATCAGTGAAGTGGTGGCAATCCAGTTACGCTAAAGCTCTTATCAGCTTCACGTCTGACTGCAGTGGGTTCATAAGGGCCTCCAGATGAAAGAACATGAATCCGTATGTCAATGTGTTGAGTCATGTTCTCATGGAAACGTATATAGCACTTACTGAATTCATCAAAATACAGTTTATCTAGTTGAAGTAGATTTGAGGGTAAGATTATTGATAAAGGCTATAGACCTATTGATAAGATAGACAGGGAAAGCAGGTCATAAGTATTATTAACAGTATAGAAAGAAATCGTGACGTCTCAGTTAAATCCAGTGGGATTTACGAGTAATTACTATAAATTTACTATTCATACCTATTTTCATTTTCTACTCTCGGTATGTAGTCTTCCTTCTGATTCATCCCAGCCTGAAGTGCAGTTACAATTTATAGCTTTATATTGATTTGTTTATCATTTTCTTTATAATGGTATTTGCAAAAAATAACTTCAAATTTTTATTCTGAATTTTCCATTATTTTGAATTCAGTTCCCATCAGCTTTGTTCATTTACATACCACTCGTGTCACGGGGAGTGTCCTTCAGCGAAAGTTTTACTTCATATATTGTTCCCCTACACTCCTGTCCCTTCCCTTGCCTTCCTCTTACCCTTTGGATGACCCTTCCTTTCGCCTCCTCCCTTCGTCTCACACCCTTCCCTCCCTCGTCCACACAACTGGTGGATAAAGCCAGGCAGGTGGGTTGGTGACCGTCAGAAACATATGTTGGTTTAGACACCCTTGAGAGGACAGATTGGTGCTGCTGCTGCTGCTGCTGCTGTTACAGCTGCTGTTCTTCCTGCTGCTGCTGTGACTGCTGCTTCTACTGCTGTCAACACTACTGATACTTATAATATCGACACTGCTGTTACTGTTACTGCTACCGGTATATTACTAATGCTACGTATACTGTTACTACCTATACTGCTGCTGTTACTTATACTGTTGCTGCTTCTACTGCTGCTGTTACTGCTATTCCTTCTCCTCCCGTTACTGTAGCTTTTCCTTTTTTTAATTAACATTGCTACTAATGCTATAGTTACTGCCGTTACTGCTATATGAACTGTAAGCACAACCTCAGAATCTCTATCCACCACGGGCTTAGCTGCTATACTGATTCTACTGTTACCAGGGTTGCTTCTGTTCTCAGTGTCGATGGTGATTCTTTTGCTTCTCTGTTTTTGCTATTGTTTTTTTACTGTTTTTTCTTACTATAGTCTCCATTTTCTGCTATCATTAGAGCTGATACTATAATTGACTCTTTTTTTTCTATATTACAATTTCAACAAACTATTCCCTCCTGAAGCAACTTCATATTAATTGACATTCCCCTATATACATAGCCAGCATTTTTCAGCTATACGATGGATGGGATTGTCCCAGAAACGATAGCAAAAAGAATGGCATAAGCAAATATAAATACAGGTTGAATGTAAATGTATAATTTGCAATAATAAATACATGTTATTTGGGCCATTTATATTTCACTTAGTATGATTTATTGTCATAATCTAGGAGCATTTCATAACAATGATATAGTTTCAAATTCAGTAATTACAGTTTACTGTGATGACGTGATTATATGACACTGGAATCACTGTTAATATTTAATATAATTATTTTCACCCCCATCTAACCCCTTCCTAGAGGTAGTTTATTTGTTTTAAGTCCCCACACTCGCCTCTGGTTTTTTTCTGTTGATTGGCAATACTGCAGCAGTCCTCAAAAACCCATCTGGTTCTTCCCTGATGATTGGAAATTGTGCAGCAGCTTCTTACAATCCCTTCATGTCCTTCCCTGATGATTGGAAATAGTGCAACAGTCCTTACAATTCCTTCTGGTTCTCCTCTGATAATTGGAAATTCTGCAACATCTTATTACAATCCCTTCTTGTCCTTCCCTGATGATTGGAAATAGTGCAACAGTCCACATAATCCCTTCTGGTTCTTCCCTGATGATTGGGAACGTTCATCAATCCTTACAGTCCCCTCTGGTCCCTGATCGATGACTGTGAACGTTGCAATCGTCCTAACAATTCATCCATCCCTCGTCTTTCGCTGAAGACTGGGAACTGAGCAGAAATCTTTAGCACGTGGAAATCTTTTTACGGGTCCGTTTATTGTGCTTGCTTGTGCATCAGTCGCTTCAGGACAAGCACAACAATATATATCAAAAAAAGCTTTCACGGCTTTCAATGCAGCCCCGACGTCTTTTGTGCCCATCCCAGACTTTTAAGTTCAGCAGTGTCTTCAAAACCCTGAAGTTTACTTTCAAATAAATATCCAAGGGATGTATGCTCCATTGCCCAAAAGCAGGTGGACTATTTATAAATCCATTATTCAGTCACCATTAATTCAACTGAAAACGTCTTTGGAAACCTTCTCTTCCACATTATTGTTCTGACACCTTAAAAGATGGTATTTTGTTCAAAAGCATTTAGAGAGACTCTTCATACGATGTCAATTACATCGCCAAGGTTTCATGTTGATCATATGATCTTCCGTTTTTCCTCGACAATGTGTGGCGCTGCAGATGTGACCCAAAACTCGATCAATGTAATGAGCTTCTATTAACAGATACATTTCTTCCCATTATCATCTTATTTCCATTTAAACATTGTTACTTTCTGATATCACGATTGTGTTAGCCTCTCTCTGTTCACATTCCTTTGAACACTTAACCCTTTGGGCACAGTGATGATGCTGTCCTTGAGTATGATGGTGTGACCTTTGACCTAACCCTTTAGAGTTGTGTTAAAGACCATGATTTCGTACCCAAGAGTCGCACAATAGTAAAAGGCATATCCAAGACTTGTCATCTTCATGATTTAAATCCATTTTCAGCTACTAACAATAAGAGAGAATAGTATCTTTTTTTCTTTCACTGTATATTCATGGGTTCCCTTGCATCCCCCTTGATAACCATGTTGATGGCTAGTGAATAAGTCCATGAATTACTGGTGTCCTATGTTATCTTGTGATGAAAGATGAGTTTACTTCCCATATAATTCTACAGTTAGTTAGTGAAGCAGAAGGTCGGCAAAAGTCTTTGTACAATATTAAGTTTCGCAGGAGCACAGTGTCGACAGTGTTGCCAAAACATCCGGGCGAATAAAACCTTTAGTGCTGGTATGTTAAGGTATGCAAGATGGTCCATCCCAGAGCCTGGAGGAGAGTCTATTCCTGCCTTGCTGGCAAAAGGATTACCTCCTATCCTCTCAAGCATGTGATTTACACTGCAGCATTTATGTTTAGGAATTCCTGTCAGGAGTTTGAGTTAATGATCTGAACTAGCAAGGAATAAGATTCCGAAAGTTGAGGTTGTGTTCGAATTCAGCTGCAGCTCGTGTAAGATTATTCCCGGCTTTAATTTTTACGATAGTTTTCCAGAGTCTGATTTATTCATTCTTCTCTACTTAGTGCCACAGCCTTGCCTCATCACAGTTCATTGTTCTTGGACAGATATCTTTGCTTCTCAACACATTCCTCAAGGGCTCTGACTGCTGTTTTGATTTCCCTTCTCATATCCTGATCATAAATCTTCAGATGATATTTGTCTTTCACTGGCCATTGTCGAGAATGCACAGCAGTATGTCTGGAGAGGTTAAACTGGTAAGTTATTCAGAATGTGTTTCGCGACAAGGGGAACAGAATGTAGATGTGTTGAGAAAGGTTTGGTTATTCATAATGAAATTAGGGAGAGAGGAGAATAGTGAATAAAGAGGGGATATAGATAACTAGGAAGGGGAGGTGAATTTGTCTCTAAATATGCCATACAGAAGGTGGAGACAGTGGATATGATAAGAGCGGAGGTGTCCAGGAATATTCAGTACAGGGTTGAGAGGAGAGTTTGTCCCTATATATTGCACATATAAGGGGACCTCGGCCGTTCCTGGCTGTTCCATAACGAGGAATGAGATGATGGACAGCACACAGTGTGGACATACCCGAGGCTGCTCCATAAAGGAAGATGAGACTGACCAAATGGACAGCCATGATGCCCAGGAACTGCCTATAATAGAAGCAGTTCCAGGAGGGATGGAATCACTAACACAGGCGCCAGGAAACGAAGTAAAAGTGTGAGATGTGTTTGTGAATAGGAAGCAAGATATAAGTACAAAAGCACCAGAGTCTGCCGTATTCATAGACAATTCAGCCAACGTATTACTGAGCCACAACACATTCTAATGCGTTGTCCATGGAATGTCAAGGATCTGAAATAGTGGAAACCTTCTTCCCGGCTTACTGAAGCTGGTTCATCATTGCTGCTAATCAGTTTAGACATTACAGTAGATATTATTAAATTGTGAAATATATCTTTTGTATAATATCCACCCATAAGTAAGGTTTTCTCTTTTTTATGTGAAGACTTAGGTGTGTAATGAAATATGGGTGGTGATCACCGTAGACATTTTCAAATATTCTCCCCTCAAATTTTTTTATAATTCTTTTGTAATTCTCATTAAATTTTCATTGTAATTTCTAAAAGACAGCGGATAACGAACAAGAAATATGTTGAGAAGAAAAGACCCATTTCTGAGGCAACCTTTAAGAAGAGAGGGAGGCACATGTCATTAAACATTAGAGCTAATGAACACCTCAGATGTGGCCGAGATTCCTGGCTGTGACGGACGCGTTGCGCTGCTGGTGAATCCCATGTTCGATATGAGCTGCTTCATCCTCACAGATACAAAACTTTCTAAGAATCTATTCAAATCCACAGACGACCAAAGGCTTTATTTGAAGCAGCGTGAGGAAAAGGCAGAATAAATCTCACAAAATGGATGAGAACTGTACGACTGGAGGATGAAAATGGTTAGTTTTCTCTAAAAGCAAGTTAAAAGAGAACCACTCCCAACAGGTCCCGGAAAATAGTTCGAGTGAAGATGTTTTAAAAATGTTTTTGCAGTTTAACATTTAGGGGCGCTATTTTTTTTACGGTATCTTCCATTTTTTTTCCAGAAGTCTCTGAACACGGGATGATATTGGTGGCCGGGAAGTAAGAATTCATTCCAGTTCTCTATCTTTTTTCCCTAGATCTGGAAAGTCCTGAGGGGAGTGATTATAGACAAAAGAGGAGGGAGACATGGATGGAGGAGCAAGATAAGGAAGAATACTAGGATGGTTGAACAAGATACGGAGGGAAACAAGGACAGAAGAACAAGACAAAGAGGGAGACAATGAAGGAGGAAGACACGCATCCTCCACCAAATCTCTTGATAACACTGCTGGTGGAGACTGATAATGCGACACGCTTTTGTGGAGTGAGAGAATACACTACCTACCTATGACTCCCTACGGTGACATTTTACCCTTTGACAAGGCTAGCGCGTAACGCTCACCGTATGTCTCCCTTGATTAACAATCCTGTTTTTCTCTTCCGCCACAGACACTACATAGTGGGTGATCTTGAATTCATCTGGGACTGTTTCTAGCCATTTATCCAGACTTCTTTTAAATGTTTTTTGTTATTTCATGTGGGTTTCTCATTATACTTAGCAGTACATTGAATAATCCCTCCATCTTGCTAGATTATCGAATAATTTTGTTTAAAAATCTTCCTGTTAGAATTTAAGAGATCATTGTCGACTTAATTACTCCGTTTCTTTCATGCTGAGACGTTTTAATCCCAAGAAAATTGTCCGTGACACGCTAATTTGTTGCCATGGGTATTTTTTCATGTGCTGTATCTTTCTCTTCTTTCTGGGCAGTTAAGATCAAGTTTTCTCAACCTTTTCCAGTGAATCATATGCCCCATTCCCTTGACTTCAATGGTAAATTGTTTCTAAGTTCATTCTAAATCAAATTCTTCACCTTGCTTTGATGGTGACCACACAAGACAGCAATATTCAACGTTGCACTTTATGTATAATTTCAAACGTTTTCATTATGTGTTTTCTATCTCGTGGTGAACGTTTACATTATCACTCCACTCATGGTATGATTCGCTACAGTGATTCTATCAATATTGTCTCCAGATTCCAGTTGTTCATTTATGATTACTCGTAAGTCTTTGTCTCTGTCTTTTGCATCAATTTCTTCATTTCTTCTTTGTGTTCTTAATCTAGTGTCGTCTGCGAAGCAGTGTACCATATTTTTCATTAATCTCTTTGTCCATACTGGATATTTTATGAAGGAGCATAGAGGCTAACGCTGTTTTGGAGGCAAGCAAAAGCGATATTAAAAAAGTCTTTCGAGCGTAAAAAAATATCTGTAGGCTATGACGAACATTTCGTTTTATTCTAATGTGATTCTAAAACACATGCCCGCTATACATGGAACAGTCATTCAGTGAAGGTTTGACGGGATCTGTTACATACACGTGAATTTCTTAGAGATATATGGCATGTCTTACATAAACACATGAGAAAATTAATATCTGTACAAACAGTAGCTTTCCATAAGGTCATTATTCAAGCAGGATAAGAGGGGATGTCGACCTAATGTATTTACTACACTACTCAACCTGATAAGCTGGCTGTTTCAGTGTTAATCTCAGGATTTATATAACTGGCAACCGGGACAGTGTAGGTTAGCACTATATTGCATGCATTTAGCTACAGCTTGACCCATTTGACCACAATGGTGCGATCCTTCGGCACGAGGGAACAACCCTTGGGTTTGATGACCTGACCTTTGACCAGACCCTCGATAATCAGGTCAAAGACCAGGTTGTTGTGCTTAAGGATCGTACCATCGTGCTAAAAGGGTCGTACCGTCGTCCTTAAGGTGCTTTCACTTCGCTAAGCTAAGACTCTATAACTAGAACCTGACGCTTGCGTTTTTTGAACGTATTATCAAAGAAGAATGAATTCTATTTTCACAGTGTAGTAAAAAACCCACATAGCGAGAACCAACTCTGCCTCCGTGCTTGGCGTAGACTAACGCAGCACCCAGACAAAACACTGGTGTATATACGCACCACATACACCTTGCGAATATTAACGTTCATAATATATATTATACTTAATAATGATTGTCTCCATTATGATCATATATTCCCCTCATTATCCAGAGGTAATGGTCTGCGCTGAGAATTTCTCATGTGATATTCCTGCAGACACAGCAGGAGTCCTGGCCGCTGTGGCAGGCGTACTCTGCTCTGTGTCGCTGTTATATAGTTCCCGTCGTCCCCAAAAGTCGTATCATCGTGCTCAAGGGTCGTTCCATCGTAACCCAAGGGTCGTACCATCGTGCCCAAGTGGTCGTTCCATCGTACTCAAGTGGTTACGGAGGACGCAATTGTTCGCGTCACACAGATCATGACTACGCTGGAGAACAGCCAGTAATAGGCTCCCAAGAGATTAGCCAATCAAGAGGGGTCTATTATATTCCGCCCCTGTCATTGGCCAGTGCAACGGCCTCCATTTATATGCAATCTCTTTAAGTTTCCTTCTAAGGTGAGTTGATGGGCTGGTCTCAGTTATGGGATGACTTAACCAACCAAAAGTTCTCTACTTAAAACACTAGAAACCCTAACTAGCTATTTCTTTGTTCTATACCAGAAGATAACAGTGTTATATATGGAAAAAAAAGTTTGTAAACTTTGTAGAAAGATTTCGTCTTTACAGTATTTTGATTATATATGTGGAGATCATCGCTAAAGGAAATTGTGGAATTTTTAAGAAAACAAAACTTTTCTTGGAAGAGAATTGAATTCTCGGTAACTTTTGCCGACTTTTTATGCTTCTTAATCAAATGTAGACGTAATGTATATGCGGAAAAGTTAGAAAATAGACCCATAAGTTAGCCAGAATATCACCTCACTAACCAACATAGACTAGGACGGTCTGTATCACCAAAATGTCAAGTAAATGTCACCCACTGCCATGGTGAACTATCAAACAGCATGATTATGTTACATTGGTTTAGTTATTCACAATCATGAAGTCAGGGAATAAATGTAGTTTCATGTCGGTCTACAGTGTGGAAAGATTTAAGAGAAATATTGATTGGAATTATAAGAAGCATAAATGAAAGAAGGCTTTGCAAATGAAAGAAGGATTTGCCGTGAAGTTAACAGAAATATCCGAAAGCCTTCCTTCCATCTCACTGAAAATTTTATTTCAAATATCACAGATCTGTACATACGATATTAAAGCATTTCCACTCCCCACCCTGCCATGGTACCAGACCATGATACACCCTCCACCCTGCCATGGTAACAGACCATGGTACATCCTCCACCCTGCCATGGTATCAGACTATGGTACATCCTCCACCCTGTCATGGTACCAGACCATAATACAACACCCCATATCCTGCCATGTCATCAGACCATGACACACACCACTCCCCATAC
This sequence comes from Panulirus interruptus, assembly GCA_032273725.1. Lineage (NCBI taxonomy): Eukaryota > Metazoa > Arthropoda > Malacostraca > Decapoda > Palinuridae > Panulirus > Panulirus interruptus. The sequence continues at coordinate 9,821 of JAUTYZ010247098.1, forward strand.
GATGGTACTCAACTCTACGGGTCTTTCAACTCATATTTCCGAACAAAAAAAAAATCTTGTCATATCTATCTAAATCACAAGACGATATATCAAATTCAAACTAACTACAGAGCGGATTGAGTTTACCCGCAAACACGGATATGTATAGAAATGGGAACAAGTTCTTGCGGTGACGAACGTGGGTACACATGTCTGCGGTGCCAGCCGTCCTGGGGACCTGGGTCGAGGAAGCAGTTCGCGGTATTTATGTCTTGTGATGGAAAGCATGTTTGAAAAATAATGGCCGACGCGATACAGAGGTATAAATAAGGCATCTGTCAACAGCCACAAAGACCACTTCCCCGCCTCGCACACACACATACACACACACGCACACACACACACACACACACACACACACACACACACACACACACACATTGAAACCTCTCTCTCTTTCTCTCTCTCTCTCTCTCTCTCTGGGCTTATATTT
>JAUTYZ010247649.1:0-10289 GCA_032273725.1 Panulirus interruptus
TATATATATATACACACATCATCTTACACCAGGTCCCCATTGATCGACTAGTTTCAAAGGGGAGGACGAACAACTGCGTTGGATGCGAGCCGGCTGCCCTCCCCCAGGACTCATCATACATAAAGCCCGTGCACCGTCTGTTCATGTGTGTGTGTGTGTGTACACGACCGGGAACATTCATTGTTACAGCAGCTCTAGGAATAACAGAAGTACTAACTAAGGCATCACCCTGGAGCAGGTGCAGGTGCCATCACCAAGAGATCTCACAAACACCGACCAGGGTTCGCTACCTATTACGACGGACGGCGAACATTCCTGTCCCAGAATTACGATGACAGGCTGCACACGCAACCCGGTCACGGTCCCTGCCCCCCGTCTCTCTCTCTCTCTCTCTCTCTCTCTCTCCTTACGTAACTCGAAAATTATACACATGAGTTTGTTAAAGTATCCTGATATTCAGTCGCTGATGGAGTAAATCACTTATGAAAACCTTCCCTTCGTCGTAAGACATGGGACAGAGAGAGAGAGAGACACGTGTGGTCTTTCATACAACCCGTACGACTTTTTAAAAACCTGGTCCAGCAGCTTCATCCTCCTTGCCAGCTAGCTGCCTGAGCCGCAGAGGAATCATTCAAAGACAGAACAGCCCCACCGGAATGAGGTCGTGTATATTCCAAGGGGTGGTTAAGCGGAGGAACGTTACCTCATCCACGCTGAGGTCGTCAGGAGTCAGACCGGTCACTCCTGAAGGCTGCTGACGTCAAGTGAGAGAGATGTCACAGCAGGTGGTGGGGACAGGGGGTGGATGCCAGGGAGAAGTGAAGATCTTAAACCTTGGGTAAGGTCTAGGACTTGAGAGGAGCAGGGAGAGAGAGGCCTTTGCCAAGACACGAGAAGGTCAGGGGGAGGACATCTGGCTATGTAAGTCTGGTTCGAGTCTAAGACACGGGAATTGGGTGGAGAGGTTCTCTCGCCAAGATGCCCAACTTGGGCTGGGCCTAGGACACGGAGGGGATGAGGAGAGGATTTCGATCAAGAAACACAGGACTAGGGCAGCGGACAGGACGAGAGAACGGAAAGGGATCCGTGCAGGATGGACTGAACTACGGACCACGCGAACCATTTACGATGCCAAAGGAGAGTGAGATCAGGCGAAGGTGTCACGGACAGGACACATAGGGTTGAAAGGCACAGCGGACGGTACAGGGAAGAAATATTTGAGATTGGCCAATGGGAAGGTAGGATTAATAGGATTAGGATGGGGATTTTGTGAGCGGATAATGGCGTTGGAGTGAGTGAGTGTGTTCTGGGAGGCGGGGGAGAAGGGAAGACTATGATGTTCATGTCTACACTACCGTGACAAAGAAAGACTAAGACGTGGGTTTGCCACGACCTTAGCTGAGCCTTCCTTCCTTCCAGCACAAAGACGTGATGTCTTTCACGAACGAACTGCATAAACTTATACACACGTAGCGAAGTCCGCCTGTAAGTGGTAAAACCACGAGCAAGAACTTACCCTCGATGAGGTTGCATTATCATCTGCGGACGGAAAAGAGGACAGCACAGCTCTAAAGGAGCCCACCTTACTCTGTGTTCTCGCGCGAAAAAAAGAAAGAAAAAATGTTTTCCAAGCTTCGAAGTTCCATAATGGTGGTCATGGTGATTAATACATTTTCATTTCGGCAAATTATCAGAAGAACGAAGCCTTTCTGCGGATGGATGTATAAGTGAACACGAAGATTCGATTGGAATAAACACGCCCTTTTTTTTATCATGTACACTTGAGCCGCGCGCCGGCCAACACAGCGATGGTCTGCCGGCACCCGCTCGCTCCGTGTGATCTCGATACCAGTACGCCAAGACTCTATCTTTTTCTTCTTCGCCTATTTTGCCGTCACAGTTCTACTGCATTACGGAGGGACGTCTATTTTGCCGTCACAGTCCCACTGCGTTACGGAAGGACAATAATCACGTGTTGCCTGCAGATTACTGCTACTGACAAGCCGTGGTATGATGAAGGAATATTAGAGAGACAAATACTGTTGAAGAGAGAATGTTAGAGAGACAAATACAATCTAAATGTGGCGCTCTTTCCTATTTCTCTGGGATTCTAGAAAATACGAACTGCGGAAGCTTTCGTCTTCAGTTGTCGGTATTTCAGGAGAATGTCATCGTGAATCTGCATATTTTCTTAAATCTAGGAAAATAAGGGCGACGCGACGTCGTCCGGTGCGAGATGGTAAACGTATTCGCTGATAAAACGTTCTCATATCTCGAGAATGTCATTGTCAGTCTTAGGGAGGAAGGCATTACGTGTGTTGCAACTAAAAAGTCTTATAAGAAAAGTGCGTGCTTGATTTACCATCACATGTCACAGAAATATTAGCAAATCATTCTGTCATTATTCTGTCTCTGATAGAATCTGAACATGGACAATTCTTCGGTAATATTTCATTGATATTTGTACTTCTTTTATGAAGCTCATTTGACAGCACCTTCTGTCTTACTAATTCCGAATTTAACATGTTTAAAGAGTTACCAGAGACAAAGCAGTTTATGATTGAGTGTTGTACAGTGGATATTCGCAATATCATCTTTCGTCGGTTCTGATCCAAAATCCTAACATAGTCACCGCTTGCCCCAAACCTTACGTAATAAGAAGACTTCAATGTAAGAGTTTACACCATATTAAAAAAAAAAAAGCTCTGTAGCTTATTATTCAAGCAAGTATGTTATACTTCAAGTGATTTGATTATCATGTTTTACTTTTGTTATCTGATCTGACATCTTTTTGTCCTCTTTCTACAAGTTATGCTAAAGATTTCAACTAGAAATCAAGTCTGAGGCAATCAACTTCTTGAACGCGATGATGCGACCCTGAGCACAGGTGGACAAGTCCTGAGGGATAGGTCAAAGACCAAGGTATCATCCCCAAGGATCGTACCCGTCTTACTCGGTGGTGGTACTATATCGTTTTCGAGGGTCGAATTGTCAGACTCAGGGATCGTTCCATCATGCTCAAAGGTCGAACCGTCGTGCTCATGGGTCGAAACCGTCGTGCTCAAGGGTCGAACTTTCGTGCTCAATACCTTAACATCCATACCCACGCCTTACTTAGGGGAGAATTGCTATGCATACAAGAGTTCGCGAAAGACAAACAAACACACACAGGGTGGAGCATTATGTATCACTTGCCGCAATAACGGGGCGTCAATCCTCGTTGTGGCCTGACACACGTAGTGGGCCTGGAGGACTGCTCGCCATCCCTGAGGATGATAACATGATCACGCTGCAACGACCGAGCCACGACAGCCTGTCACTCACTATCATTGCGTCACATGACATCAATCTTCTGTTGACCTTCTCACTATCAAATTCAGGTGCACACATTTTGTATCCTGTAGCCTCCAGGCACGGAGGAGTAGAGTCTTATATTTCTACAGTTACGGTAATATAATTCGAGGGTAATTCCTACACGGTGCAGTCTCTATATACGACGTACGAATACACTTCACGTTAAGCTTTGACCGAAGATTGGTAAATCTCTCTGTGGTAACACACACACACACACACACACACACACACTGCCAAGTGACCCACCACCTGTAAGTGAAAACCCGTTCACAGGGGAACTGTACCTGCTGTCCAGGTCTTAAGTAACACAGATCCCAACGGGAATTATATATGTCATTTGCAAAATGAATATCCATGCAAGTCAGGAAAGGCAGAGAGGATTCAGTCATCTTCTTGTCCTGAATTGTTAAAGGCTCAGCTCTTAATCTATAATGCCTTGATTATCTCAAAGGTTTTCATGATTTCCTTCGCGACTGCCTTCAGCTGCAAGTCGTGTGTAGCCGATATTTCACTTGAGGACGTTAGGGGAAACGAGGGAGGTGGGGCAGTTCAGGATGGACCTCATTCCATGACCTTTAACTCACTTCTGCCCCAGTCCTACCGTGCTCCTGGCTCAGTCCTACCGTGCTCCTGGCTCAGTCCTACCGTGCTCCTGGCTCAGTCCTACCATGCACCTGGCTCAGTCCTACCATGCTCCTGGCTCAGTCCTACCATGCTCCTGGCTCAGCCCTACCGTCCTCCTGGCTCAGTCCTACCATGCTCCTGGCTCAGTCCTAGTGCAGACTTAGCCAACTCTTAGCCCACTTCTCGTTCTTGACTAGCCCATCTCATCATAGTCCTAGCACACTCCTAGCACTCTAGATGGTCCACTCGTAGCACAGCCGCAGCCCGCTCTTACCTCACTCAGCCCACTCGTAACACAGTTAACCCACACCTACCACAATTCTAGTACGCCCGTAGCCCACTCCCACACCACAATTCTAGCCCACTTGTGGCGGCTCACTTGTGTCGCAATCCTAGCCAGCTCCTAACCCACTCCAACCCATTACAGAGAGTAACCTTATCTGCTCTACGTCTTCCACTTTATAGAGGAGCTGACACGTACAATATATAGATCCACTGCGCTGACGTGACCGTTTGAGAGTGATAGAGGAATAGAAGGCACGCATCCCCAGTGTGCCAATGTGGGCACCACAGACTCGCGGGTGGACTCCCTCCTTGGTCTTTGGCACACGAATTACACAGCGTCAATATTCAGAGAAATATCATGCATCGAGCACTGGTCTCACTGGACGAAAGTGCGGTTAGATTTCTAGTTATTGCTTAGCATGTCTCAGACCTCGCGTAGGACATACTAGGACACCCTTGTTAGACGCCGTTCGACGTCTCTAGACACCCGTGCAGGGGATTTTGCCAGACGTCAAAGGACGCCCTTGTTAAGTCCCTAAGTATAACCTTGTTAGACATCACGGGACACCCTTGTTAGGCGATTCCGGATAACCTTGTCAGACGTTGTAGGGAACCCAAGGTTGACGTGGCAGGACATCCTTGTCAGGCGTTCCGGGACATCTTTTCCTGGCTGTCGCAGAATATCCTTGTCAGACTTTGCAGGACACCTTTGTCGGGCGTCGCAGGACCTCCGTGTCGGACATGGTTTCCGTGAGCACCTCTGGCCATGACGAGAAATGCCTGTGGTCAGTGGACATGGAAATCCCCGAGGTCGTCTCGTACGCAGGATGTCTCTCTCTTGGGTTCCGGTTGACATTTACTGCTCATTATAGGTCATTGGATTCGAGAGGGCTTTCTCCTTGCCCCTCACGAGGTATGGGCTTGCACGCCCGGTCCTCCAGGCTGGCTGTATACAGGTATGGTACACCTACGCTGTTCTGACTCTGTTCACCTCTGGATGGAATGCGTGTGTTCCGTCTTGCGTCTTGAGCTTACAGAATCGAATATAACTGTTTGGCACTTCAGTTCCAAATTGTACGAGCATGAGAAGTTCTAACACGATATGTTCTATGAGACTCAGAAGAATCCATCATTTGGGCGATGCTTAAGCTTCGCTTATATTCATAGATAATGTAGTCACAGGGGAGCTTCCTTTATAGCATGTAGAATTACGTTTTCTCGAACCGAATCCTGCGAGGAAAGTGAACGGCTGATTCGAATCACTCTTTTCTTCTTGCGTGTTCGTTAGACTCCATTAACCTGACTGAGAATAAAGACCTGAAACATTAAGCCAGACAGCCTTATCAATAAATGGTTAAGCAACGCGCCACTCTCCACTAAACTACCTGCTAAGAACACTTCTTTTTTTTTCCCATCCCAGAACAATAAAACGTGTCATCACCGGCTCCCCGCGAAGCGCGGGTCGAGCGGTTCACTAAGGGCGCCCCTTCAACCCGTCCATTATGTTTGGCTTGAGAAATTGGCATCGATGCACCGCCCGCCATTTATGGGGGCATGAGGCACCATACAGAGACGTGGGGGTTTGAAGCACCATACAGAGACGTGAGGCCTGAGACACCATACAGAGACAGTAGGGCCCAAGACGACGCTAATGGCACCATAAGCAGACGATGGAGACGATATTCATGTTACAATAGAATGACGTGAGAATTGATACCCGTAGCACCAGAGGGAAATGCTAGGAGCGACATTCATGGCACCTTAATGAGGCTTTGAAACCACCGTTCATGGTTGGATAGAATGACGTCACGCAAATGCTAAGGGAATCATTTATGTAACCATAATGAGGCCTTAAAATCGCTGTTCATGGTACCATAGAATGACATTAGGCAAATGCTAGAGACGCTATTTACGGCACCACATGTGAAGGTTGAATCCGTTGTTGAAGGCATCACCGAGTCTGGGATGTAAGGTCATGACAACACATCTAAGACTTTGCAACCAATGCATGTGGTCCCACAGCCAGGCGTTAGGAGAAAGGGTTTCATGTCACCAATGGGTAGAAGAACGTCTCACTACTGACAATCGCGTCGAGATGCTGCAGCGAGGCATGACGTAAAGAGACGCTGGAAGCGACATCCCTAGCAGCCCTGGAGGTGTTGGAGGTACCGTTCTCCAGCAGCCCAGGAGACGCTGAAGGCAACGTCCCCAGCAGCCCAGGAGACGCAGGTACCTCGTCGGTACTCGTTGGTAAGTAGGTACACACTCTTCTCTCTTCTCTCTTCTCTCTCTCCCTCCCTCTCTCAACATATGCATGTTTGTATGTGTGTTTGTCTTTCTTCTGTTCTTCCTCATCGTTTACTTTTTCCCAGAGCAAATAAAAGCCCAATTTCGTGTCACAGTCGTAATGGCTCTCGTCTAAGGTACGAACTCTGACATGTGCTTCAAGAGATGAGGCACATCCTGAGATTCTCAGTCATTACGTGTTTACCCAATTGTTTGTATAATTCTTTATTTATATGTGGGGCAGATATGTGGGGAGAGGATCTGGGACAGTAAGGTTGGCTGCAAGGCATTAGGGGATACAGGACTGGTTGAGTCCGGGAGATTACTACCGTATCGTACTGTGAATAATTCTCGACTTCGAATAGATGGAATGTTCACAGAAATATTGTCCCATTCTGTGGTAAATATCACACTGAAGGGAGGTATTTAATGGTTGTATATTCACTCGTATGATTTTAGGTGATGGTTCATGTACTAAAAGACTGCCTGACAGTAATGTCTGCTGCAGTTTTTATCCTCTGTGCCCTACTTCGTTTTAAGTAAGAACAACGAGCAATGATCGTAGTGCAAAGCAACATGCTTTACATGGGGGTGACATCCCGGCTATGGAAAACTTATCTCTATACAAAAAGATGAATAAGAGACTTGTACTCTATCCTACACTTTTTTGTTCTCATGAGTTCTGAGAATAAGAGTAAGAATTCAATAAATTAGGAAGGATATAGAGACAATAGATCCTCCAAGCTCGATGATTCAGGGGAGAGTTGAGAATACTTCTAACTTCCATGATAGCATACGTATACTTCAACATCGCACACAAGATAACTCTACAAGCCTTGACCCTAATGTAAACTCCTACCAAAAGTAAACTATAAAACAAAACCAAAGTCTTCTTCAATCTGTGGTAATAAAAAGTCGATTACTGGTCATCGACAAGCAGGACAGCTTCGTACCATTTTAGTTTTGCAGAATCTGTTATTTGAATTCTGATGCCCCTCGTCAGCCAATCAGGATGTTTCGGTTGCTCAGGGGTGAAAGTCAGTGATAGATTTGCCTGCGAGAATGTTAAAAATCTGGAAAACTATAACAGGGTGCGTCCTACAGTCTGGAGCTTGATGGCTCGGATGGAAAATGATTAGGGGCTTAGATACTGAGGATACGAAAAAAAGCCAGGAACTCAGGCACTGCAATGTGTCATAGTATGGAACATGGGTATTTGGGTGTTGAAACAATCTGGAACTTGATTACTGGAACACGAAAGAGTCAGTAAACCCTGGCAAATTGGAACGCCAAACCTCCAAATTGCTAAATGATTTTTACGCCGTTTCCTACCTCCCTACCTACCATCCCTGCTCTTAACGCACCTCCGCTTGCTTTACGAGGTCTGGAAGGCAATCATTGCATGCAATCCATCAGCATCATGTCTCCTCGTTCCGGCTGTTGTTGTCATTATTCCAGAGCATATTTTCCCATTATCTAAACTTCCAAATAGATTCTTAATGAGGTCACGGTTCCTTGTTCCCTTCGCACGTGCTGTCCCCTGCTGATTTGTATCCACTTTAGTGTCATTTGTTTCATTATTACGTCTTTTTATGTTCTCTTGCTACTGTATTCGTATGACCTTAATCTTTGGGTAATAATTCCGTTTTCTCGTATGTTTATATTGTTCATGATAAGGTGTGACTCCATTTGCAATTAGCTTAATGTTTGTGACAAACAGTTCGTCTCTCTTCTTTTGCCATCTTTAGGCTATGCCAGACAGAATGACTAACGTAACTACCTTTCCTCTAGAAAGGTATACCCTTACTTTCCCTTCGTATAATGTGCTTATATGAACAACCATATATGTTTTTTTAATAAACACTTTCTGACTTTCATACTAATATCACTATCGCCATATCATTCATGTTCTTGAGGTATCTGGGGCTCAGCTAGCCATCTCTGAATATCTGGAAACAAACATAATTCATTCCAGTTAAATGCCCTTCAACGTCTGTTTACGATTTCAGGCTTACGGATCAATCGAAAGTCGATGAATATTACACCCAGAAACATGCGTGTAGAGTGAGTTTTTTATTCATTCCATACACCCTTCCCAACGCCCTGGCCACTCTCTGTAAGCATATCTTTCGGCAATTGGTTTGCTAATGTTTTTGTTCTTTCTTTGGTATCTAAATTTTATGCTTGTGTAGGAAGGGAAGGTATACTGACTAGCTCCGTGAACTGATGTTCTCTGTTTGTTCTCTATTATCACAATTATATGCGACTGTTTCTGTGTTGTAATAGGTGTTACTGGACTCCACATGCTTGAGGATACACCGCGTGAGAAAACTCACTTTTGGCGAGGCTGTATTATCCTCACTTGACTAAACAGTGTACAGTCTCGTCAAAGAGCCTCTTGCTTATCCATCCTGTCCCTGCCAATGTGTGCAACAAAGCCTTAAAGTTGCAGAAACCCCTGGATAAGGGGTCTTGGGTATATAGTTATTCCTACTGTAAAGTTTAAGTTGACGACAAGAGCGTTTTCTTATACTCCTCTTTAGGTTGAGTATGACAGCTGATATATCTCAACGAGACCTGAGTCCATACGTATCTCCAGGTGTTGTCCCTCCGTGACTATGGTCTGGTGTCTGTTATCTCCTGCAGCCTCGCGTCTCCTGCCTTGTTAATTTGTTGATCTATGCTGAGGGTCTTCCCGCCCTGTTTGGTATTCCATGCATTGTGAGAACCTCTTAGGCGAATAGTGGCACGCTGCCACAGTGGGTGGTGTGCTGCAGTGGTGCCGAGGTCGTCTGCGGGGGGACACCTCACTTATGTGTTATTGCAAGATTTCCAGGTATACTGTTCCTCGACCAGACCGAGAATTTCAGAAATACCGCAACAGCCAAACCGAATCCAAGTGATATTTACCCTGTCTCCACTACAAGTAAGATGTAGGACGTCAAGACACTGCTAATACTGTCCCCAAGCTAACAACTTCGTCATGGACCATCGGCTCTCCTGTTGTCTACCCTGCTCATTGCGCCATAACTGCGTTATTTCAACCGACAATAACACATTCAAATAAAAAAAAGGGGGAAATTATCACTTACCAGGCACTTACGAAGCTTGGAACTGATAAAAGAATAAAAATGGGGCATTGTAGAAGACTGGGGAGCGAAGAAAACGTAGAAGGTACTGAGATCTAGTCTGGAGGCTGGAAGCCTGGAAGGGCACAAGGAATGGCCTCGGATTCCGTCCCTATTTATCAATGTCATCTAATCTTTCTTAAAACATCAGAACTGTCCCCATTACATCTGATTACGTTTGATTGCGGGAATAATAAACTCGAGAGATTATTCTCCGACCCTTTTCTTTTTTTTTTTAAGAGGCATTTCCATTTAGAGAAGACCTGTTGGCCCATGCATACCAAACAAGGCAGAAGGCCATCAGGGACTCCATTAGTTAATTGCCCTTTAGTACACAGATGTTTGTGTTTCATGCGCTGACCCAAAACAGAGCTCTGCGAAAGCTTGAGAGAGGCGGAGAATGTGGACCTGACGACTCCCGGTTAATAACCGACCATAAAGTAATTCCGGATAATGAGGAGCCAAGGATAAATTAGTTTAATTGACGTCGGAGAAGCTGGGAGTCGTCTCCGGGACCCGGCCGCTCGTGTGTACCTGCGGCCATCTTGGGCCCGGGACATGCCAACACCTCGGGTGGTGAGAGGCGTCACCACCCACCCGACCCCGGGGCCC
>JAUTYZ010247980.1:0-10287 GCA_032273725.1 Panulirus interruptus
CCATGAACGCATACAAAAACATAAAACAAGTAGGTATAAACTCATACATACAGTACATTAATCCATACTGACAAACACACAACAAGAGAACAATTTCAAGACTGGTTGATGAGCATAAAGATGCCCTTCCACACACACACACACACAGAAGAAGACAAAGAATATACATACAGGCACATAAACCTATAAGCCTGATAAAGTAGAAAATTACAGAGAGTGATCCTGAAGCACACATATATACCGACTGACATACATCACACAGTGCAAATATTCTGCAGAAGATAGATAAACATAGACAAACAAAAGTAACCATTAGAGAAGTGTGAGAACAAACAACCATTAATGAAGTAAACGTGGTAGGAAGGAAAATACTGTCTTCGTCTTAGGATATGAAGTTAACACTAAGAAAGAGACTCAGCTTGGTATACTCCACTAGGGTGAGGTCAACAGAGGTCTGGACACAGAGAGGTCAGTGATAACAGCAATTAAATTAAGCAAGCTCAGGCTCACTATGGTATTAAGGCCATACTAATAATAATAATTATAATAATAATAATAATAATAAAAAATAATAACAATGAACTATTACTGTAACGATAATAATAATAATAATGATAATGGGAGGGGAAACAATAACTTATGAAAATGCTCATTATCATGTACTAGTACCATCTCTATCATCATCAACAGTAAAAGCAACTTTAACAATGATAACAAAAAATGTCACCAAAATTTTAATAATAATAATAATTATTTTGATAAAAAGCATGAACAGCATGAAAAGGATACAATAAGACTACATTAAAAGAAGAAAAATTGCTGAAATATTTATTTTTCTAGAATGGTAAAAATTTAAGTACATATTAAGTGTATATTTCAGATTTCTAAAGCTTCTGAATATGACAGTATAAAACCATTTAAAATAATCTATAATCAAAACTTATCATAATAATTATTACTATCATTATTAGTGTTATCATATCTATAGTTACATTTTGCATTATCAGTTATTATCATTATTATCATGATTATCATTATGAATATCATAACCGTAATAATCATGTCATAAAGATTTTAAAGACATTATTAGTAATGAAGATTCTTTATGGTACTTCAAGATCAGTCATCGGTAATAAGACAAAATATTGGCTAAAACAGTCCCTAGTTTCTACCTACTGCTGCCTTTCAAAGTCAGAGAACATTACAATGCCATTCAAACTATTTTCATGTCCTGACATCATTCAAGTTCTCCACCACTGGGAATCATCTACCTTTCTACATTTTTACATTAAATTTTCCACTCATTATAAAAATAAAAAATCCATCCAGAGCCATATAAGAAATGAACAATATCAAATTTATGAAAATAACCTTTTTCTGTATGTCAACAGGCAAATTTTATCATTACAAATGAGCTAAATTTTCCCTTACACTGCTTTCATCTCAAAATCTGATTTAGCTATAAATCTAACTCATACTGACCTCAGCTCAATGTATGATCCAAATTTGATCACTGTGCCAAAAAATAACCTTTACTGAACTGAACACTAAATATGGCATGGGACTGAGCCTTATCACATTCAGCCATTTAACGACATCTAAGAAATCTGACCTTAAAACCACAGATGATCTAAATATGACTTTACAATATATAGCAAAAAGGATACTCTAACTGGTTTTCCAGCTTAAAAGAAAAGAAAACAATCTACATTTAGCAGCTACTATGCTTCCCTTAGTTATGAAATATACCACTATATCCGTACCTAATACATATGAAAAATACCATCATTGTATTACAATCAGCAACTGTTTCAGTATCTACTATCAAACAGTAAATATCCGAGTTACTGTACCTATTTTCATTGGATAAATGCTAATGTCACTAACATCCACAATAGCACCGTGATGGTATTTAAAGTGATCATATAAATAATGTGTCTCTAATTGCATCTAACTTCAACATATAAATATCACTATTATGTGCCTAAGATCATAAGGTTAATGCCACTTACTGTACCTAATATAAGTTAATACATTTAGTATCAGTGCTGATATTGTACCTTGTACCAACAAATAAATACCACCTCTTATCATGTGCTAAATATCAAATGCAACAACTACGTTCCTTTAATTTACATAACAATCTGCCATCTCTAACCATTCTAAATTTGCACTCAATATTTGTCATGGTATATTTCCTCAAATGTACTGATAATGTAAAATAATTAAAATTTCGTTCACTTAAAAAAACTCTTACAGCATCTTAAGTCACATGAAAGTATAGCCCTATCCACTTATTTTTAAGTAAAACCAATTTCAAACAGCTTTAGTACCTGTCTGCAACAATTAGTTAATGTGAGAATACTGCCTGTCATATGACCCAGACCAAGTATCAAATGTCTTTTTTGGGATACAAGTCCTCTTCCCAGTTGCTTTGATGAATCCAGATGGACCAGGCAACACATATTTAAGATTTAGAGATTCCAATTATGGTTTTTAAAGCTTAGATGTCAGAGCAGTTGTTTTAATTTTTGGTCAGTGAATATTATGTGTGAAATATAAGGCAACAGTGATATCCTTTGACAACAATGTGCCCCAAGAAGACTTTAGTCTCACAGTGTGCACAAGTAAATGAATTTTTCCATTAAGATGTAGTATATAACCTTCTTAAGATGCTTGCATTATAAGCATAATGTACATGCACAAGCATAAGCCATGACGTAAGCTTTAGCCTGATGGTGATACTGATCTAAGTACCCATATCGCCATATTGGAAGCACAGGGCCATGGAGGAAGAATAATGTCAAGGGGCAAGCATTGGGCACTGTTGCAAATATAAAGGCTGTTATAGAAGCCTGCAGTATGAGCATAATCTTGAGGTGTGAGCATAAGGCACTGATGCAAACATAAGGGCTGACATATGCCAGCAGTTCAGAGGGCATGATGAAGACTTAAGGCCCTTATGTAAGCATAAGGGCCATGCTTTATGTTTATAGCCCTGATATAATAACAAAAGGCATCACATAAGCTTAAAATCCTGATTTATACACAATGACCTTATGCAAACAAAAAGGCTTAATTGTGATGATAAAGATAACAACTTATAACAACCAAAAGGCCCTAGTAATGAATAAGACCATGGTGTGGGCATAATGTCCTGAAGCTCGAGTAAGGTTATGGAGCAAGCATATAATCCTGATGCAAGCATGTGGTTCTCATATAAATTCAAGGCCCTTGTGGAAGCACAATGCTCTGACGCATTCATGACTATAATGTAAGCAGGAAATCCAGCTGCAATCATAAAGGAAACAAATTTAGGGTTTTGGTGCAAGCGTGGAGTTACCACATATATATAGCCTTAGTGCAAGGGCAAGTATGAGGTCTTGCTCAAGCATTATGTTTTCATGCAAGCATAAGGTCTCAGTAAAAGCATTAAGTCTTAGTATGTGAGTAATGCCTAAGTAAACAAAAGCCCTGATGCAAGTACACCAGTACAAGCATCAGTCCCAGGAGTGAAAATCAGGCTTTCATAAACAAAAGTCTCTAGTACACATGCATGACTCTTGTGAAGTTAAGGTATTAATGCCACCATATGGTTCTGACACAGGAAGACCATCCTGCAAACACACTCACACTAAGGCCTTGTTGCAAACATATGAACCCGGGGCAAGCATTATCCTAATGTGAGCATAAAGCTGATAGAAGTATCAGCCCCTAATATTAGCATAAGGGAACAGTCTAAACATAAGACCTTTGAGTAAACATTATAACCCTAGCTCCTGGTGTAGGAATGAGGCATTAGAGTTAGCACAGGTTTCTAATATAAATCAGACACTCCAGTGTGAGCATACGACCCTGGCGCAAGCATATGGGTCTAGTGCCAAACATAAGGTTCTTGCTTAAACCTAAGGCCTCAGCTCTGATGCAGCCAAAAGGTCTTGGTATAAAGTTCTAGTGCAAGCATATGTCTCTGGGGCATAAACGTTGGGCGGTAATCATATTAGCTTCTTTAACTCATTTTGAAGTCTGGTGTGTTTGCCACGTTAATCATTGAACAAAAACTTAACTGATCTAACTCAGGCAGTACAAAAGGAACCGAGGTATGAAACAAACACTCCTCTTAGCATATTTATACGAGTTCTGAATATCCTATTTTCTTCAAAGCTGTTTATTGTAAAACTGAAATAAGATGAAATAAATAAAAGTGCATAAGTGTCAAGAACTTTATTTGATATAGTTCTTGAAGAATGAAATGTGCGCTTCTTTTGTCACCTGCATGCGGTTCACAAGCACAACGGCTTTAATTAAAACGGGGCCGAAGACAAAGATTCAGGGCAAAAAACTCGAAGCAGAGGTCCAAAACAAAATGATGTGAAGCACAGGTTTGAAACAGGTATTCGAAGCAAGGGTTCGAAGCAAAATGTGAAACCAAGGTTAGAAACACATAATCGAAGCAAAGGTCCGGAACAAGATCTGAAACACTGACAGAAAACTAGTCTGAAAAGTTCCAGCCCAGAAATAATATGGTCACTATGATTAGACACAGAAATCCGATGTAGCGATTAAAATATGACATGAACAGTAAGTAGACGAAGGAAAACAGACACACAAACTCCATGTAAAATGGGAAACTGTAATTCAGGGGAGACACTGAGATTCACTGAGGTAAAAAGAACAGAACAAGAATTCGACTAGACATGGAGATGTTGTTACACAAACAAACACTGAGAGAACAGAGAAGAGAGCTACACATACCAACACAGATAGAACACATCCTGCTATGCAGACATAATCCCCCACCTTCCTAGGAGCGGATTCGGGTCGGGAAGTTAGGGTCAGGTCAGACGAGGTCAAGAGGATCTTGTAAGGACCTCGACTCATTTCCTTCTGTCGGAGACGCTTCCTGAGGATAGCAAGAGGCAGTAATATTTGTTTTCTTTAGGGGTACCAAATGAGGATTTGTTGTGGTTATGGGTGTTTAGAGGAAGTAAAGGTTTTAGTTCTGGAAGAGAGTGCAGCTGTGCTGACTCTAAGATGCAAGGAGGGACAGTGTTGTCAGTCTGCGGACAGGAGCCAATGGGCAGGTAGCTTTTGTGTTTCTGGGGAGGAGCATGGCGTGTGAGAGGGAACAGGGCCGTACCTTCCAAGTAGCTTTTTCTTTATATTAATTGGAAAATATTTAATTAATAGTTAACAATGAATAGTGATTCCCTTCTATAAGACTGTAATTAATTTAGGTGTTAGTATTTAACGATAATGATTATTTATTTTTCTTTGCTGCTGTAACTCAGCTGAGTAAAGCAGGAGCACAAAAGACTCACCTGAGGATAGTAGGAGCACAAGGGACTCACCTGAGGACAGAAGGAATACAAAAGACTCACCTGAGGACAGCAGGAACACAAAGGACTCATCTGAGGACAACAGGGACTCACCTGAGGACAGCAGGAGCACAAGAAACTCATCTGAGAACAGCACGGACTCACCTGAGGACAGCAGGGAGTCGCCTGGGGATATCAGGGACTTAATTGAGAGCAAGAGCACAAGGGAGTCACCTGAGGATATCAAGGACTCACCTGAGAACATTAGTGACTCATCTGATGACATCAGGACCTCAACTGGGGACGTTAGTGACTCATCTGAGGACATCAGGGACTCATCTGAGGACATTAAGAGACTCATCTGAGGGCAGCAGGAGCACAAGGGATTCACCTGAACATCAAGAACTCACCTGAGGAGACAAGGAACTTACCTGAGAACATCAGGGACTCACCTGAGGACAGCAGCACAGCCACAGCAGGCGGCCAGTAGGAACAGCAGGCACAGCACTATCAAGACTACGTAGCCCGGCGCCAACCACACTCCTGTCAAGATCAACTGTCTTACTCTACTGACCGCTGCCACCCACCTGTTTCTCTTTTGAGCAGAATCCAAAAGTTCTATTTTCATATATGAATAAAGCAAAGAATCAAAGACTAAAAAATCTGAAATTGGTCCTTTTAAGGTAAAAAAATAAAAAAGTTATCCGAGAGCAATATGCGAGATGCTAATCAACCTTCAGGTCGTCGGCGTTCGACACGAAAAGACAAGAAAATGTGGATGATGAAATATTCAATCACTATGATGAGACTGCTGTATCAGGTACAGAGGCAACAGAATGATATGACTGAAAGACAGGAAGTTTACAAGGAGAGCGTATATCATACGAGTAAAGGAGTTGGCTGTACAGGAAGACCACTAGTGACGTGGGGAAACAGAGTTGAAGACTACTGGAGGGAGAGGAATGGGGGAAGGATGGGTGGAATGGTGTATGCGAGGGAGGCATGTAAGGACAGGGATAAGTGGGGACTTTTTCCGTGGCCAACCCCGTGATGGGAGTTCCCGGAGGTAACGGGCGTCAGAGATATAGATAGACAGATATATAGATAGACGTAATTGAAGCAACAGGCCAACTTGAAGAGAACTCGCCATCATGATGTGATGGAATTCCAGCTATTTTCCTCAAAAGGACAAAGACAACAAAAGCAAAACCACTGATGATGTTGACAAGAGAGAGCACTGATCAAACCAACGGACACATGTACAGGAGATGGCATACACACCACCACTACACCCAGGATGATCTACGCTAGTGCTAAAGCGGTACAGAGCAGTTAACCTGACATCTCATGTAATTAAAGTTTATGAAAGGTTGATATCAAAAACACACATTGGACCATCTGATAAGCAACAGTTATATAAAACAAGGCCAGCATGGATTGACGCCGAGTCAAAGTACAAAGTCAACTCCTAGTTTATTGCAATAAAAACTATTTGTAGCCACCCACTGTCGCTCGAGAAAGCGCGACCAGGAAAACGATGTTCGTACGGTATGGCTGACCCTAACACGCAAATGACCCCTGGCCGCTGACACCAGCGTCACACTAACTACATGGCGTCACAAGTGTGTAAGTGCTCGTCACAAAAAAATTCGGATCAGGTGCGGCCAGTGTATGGGATATAAAGACGGTAAATCCGGTGAGGGATGAAGGCTGGAGAAATTGAAGTGGCAACGAATGATGTCTAAATTTTACGGAGAAACAAACATAGAGACATTGTCTTAACAGGGGTACCTAGTGACAGCACTAGGATCCCGATTCCTCTATCAAGGAATAAAGTATTGAAACAGAAAAAACTGAACTGATCATCAGATTACAAAATTTGTAATTGCGAGAGTAAGGCTAGGCTATCTAGAGATGTTAATCATGTGAACTGTAAACACTGTGGCCAAAGATTTGGACACAAACTAGAACACTGTGTCTTAGGATATGAAAAAGAGTCTTTTAGAGATAAGTTTAAACAAACCCAGCGAGAAATGTCACCACACCTTATTGTTTATAACAAGATACCAGAAATTTTGAGTTTATATCCACTTTTTTCATGTAGTCAGTAAAACTTACCTTATGAAACTGTTTGATGTATGTAACGAAGCGTATACAAAAGAACAAGCCTGGGATGCACGATAAACTTGCCGGGGATACCGACACAAAGCAAATCAGTCTACAGCCTAAGCCTCCGGCCGTCAGCCACAAAACGTGAGTGTCAGCAGCACAGAGACATGGTTCACATAATAGTGTACGGTAACAGTAGACATCAGCAGCTGGTAAAGAACACCCGTCCATCTTTCATGACATGTAACAGAAAATGCTCCTCCATATCTGAAGTATTGTTTTTGTCGTAACTGGAATGAAGATTCTTGTACTGGTTAGATAGCCCATAGTAAGACTTCTGAAGGATTTATCTGTGTTCTTTTTGAAAATTTCTCTCGTTCATCTCCTCAAGATACGAATAACTTCATTTCATCCATTACCATTGGTACAGAATTTGATAAAATGTTTGATGACACAGGCCAGCCTCCTTCTGCAGGCAGGGGAGAGCGTCATGCCCGCCAGGCTTCTCGACAGTGATGCGGGTGGTCCTGCTATGCCAGGGCTGCCCATCACTGTGTTAATGCCAAGTTTTGTACTGGGTGTGTGTTTGACGTATGTTACAGGTTCTATTTTGAAGACGTTAACTGCTGAAAGGTATTCAGTCCAACAACATACACATCACCATGCTAGTGGAGAGAGCAGCCTGCAGGTGGTGCTGCCACCTGTGGGGCCAGCACCCACACCCATGGACGTGGTTGATGATAAGCAAGCCTTGCACGCGGTTATTGATTACCTTGGTGATGGTGACGGATGATGGTAGGTGGTGGATGTTAGTAGTGGTAATAGCCGTGGATGATGGTGGTGGTAGCAGGTGGTGATTGTGTAATCAAAGGGGCGTGAGAGGGTTTTGGCAGGCTGGCAGTGCCTGGGCGGTGCCACAGGTGGGGATGAGGCATAATGGACCTCGTAAAGGAGGGCGGGCAGACCGAGGAGATGGGTACAGTTTGGAGCCAGCTTGTTCCTGAACGTTTAGCGAAGACGCGCTTTTCTTGGGTTTGTTTTGGTGCTTCACGTAACTTTTATTTACGCGGCTGCTGTTTTTAACGCAGTTTATGGTCCTTGTTGGGTCACGTTACGGATTCCTCTGGTGTGGTTAACTTCCCTGAGGCTTAAATTCTTGGCCAACCCCGTGGGGGCCATTGCTCTGGGGTACCTTCTCTTTATGGTTGTCGTTGTTTGTTGATCTTGCTGTGGCCGGTATTGAGTAAAATAATTCTGAGGCCGTTTTTTGTGGGTTGACTTGCTGTGTGTCTTGTCCGTCCGGACATCTTCAGGAATCGAACCTTAACCTGAAACCTAACCTTCGTCATAACTTGAAAATTCTGAAGCACAATCGTAAGAATCTTTGCGCAGTTGTTCCCCAGCATCGAGATAATTGATTGTAATTAGACCGATAACTTTCGTTGGATTTTACATGATTTGTGCCCCTTATGATAAGGTGTAACCTGGAACTTACCTTTGAGGCTAATAACTTGAGAAAAAAAAATCAAATCTTTGGTGATGGAACTTTATACTGATGACTTGTGAAATTTTCAGACAATATTTTCACTCATTCCTTGTGTCTCATTAACAGTGTTTCACTTCAGGCGATACGAGTGTTCCATGGAACGCCCTTCTTGTACGTTAATGTTCTCATATTATGTATTTATTTATTTTTCTTTGCTTTTTCTTTGTCTTGTTGGAGTGTGGATATGACATGCAGTTGTTCATGTTACTTGGATACTGCTTAGACGTTCGTGGTGTGCCGCTGTGACTAGTGCTGTTGTAAGTGTTGTCCTGTTGTGACTGGTGCTGTTGTAAGTGTTGTCCTGTTGTGACTGGTGCTGCTGTGACTTGTGCTGTTGTCTGTGATGTGATGTGTGACTGGTGCTGTAGTTAGTGTTGTCTTGCTGTGACTGTTGCTGTTATGTTCTCCTGCTGTTTTCTGTGGTGTGCTGCTGTGACTGATGCTGTTGTCTTTGATGTGATGCTGTCACTGGTCTGTTGTTAGTGTTGTCCTGCTGTAACTGGTGCTGTTGTCTGTGGTGTGCTGTTGTGAGTGGTGCTGTTGTCTGTGGATCTCGGTATTTTGCTTATGATTATTTGGGTTGGCTGTTTTCGTTGCTTCTTATAGGTTCAGTGTTTATGTGGTTTGTTGTCATTTGTCCCCTGGCGCTCTGTTGTGGAATTAGCAATTTGCTGCGTATAAATTTGTGATGGATTGGTTGTGCATGTCTCCGTTTCATAATAAACTGTTGTGGGCTAATGTTGTTTCGGATATTGTGTTGGTGTTTTACGTGTTTTAGGATATGTGATGTGGTTGTTAAGGTGCTAGAGCGGGGCAGATGTCGTCTAGTGAGTATTTTGTGATGGTCTTAGTCAACAAGGGAGTCCTTCGGGTGATACTCGCCTATAAACAGACAAATGAAGTATTCCAAGGCCCTCCATTCTGAAGCTAGTCGCGAAAACAGGTCTTATTCAGACTTCAGATGTATGATATCTTTATGACCATGTAATCCAAATGTAATTGACATGTATATATTAGATGTGTGACCGTGTGCAAAGTAGTTTGAACAACCTTATTGCTTCATTGAATTAGATTCAACGTGTGAGACACTGATGGATGTGACAGTTGGTAATGTGTTGAGTATCATTCGCAAGGTACTCATTCCCTGCATGGATGGCCTGTTGGTTTTTCATGGAATACGCACGTATGCTGTAGTGCTGGAGCTGGCAGGGTTTGGAGGGATGATACAACGATGCTGAATATGAATATCATGGTTGGATGATTAGCCAGTCGCAGCTGTATCTGTTGGCCCACGGCTCACATCATCATCATCAT
>JAUTYZ010248201.1:0-16428 GCA_032273725.1 Panulirus interruptus
TGTCCCATGCACACCTTTCACTCTCCTGCATGCTCAGTCCCCAGTAACACAAGGTATCTTTCTTGTCACCCTTCCATTTTGTCCTTGGTCTCCCATTCTGCCTTGTTCCTTCCACTTCTGACATGTATATCCTCTTACTCTTTCCTTACTTAACTTTGTCATATGTCCAGACCATTTCAGCACACCCTGTTCAATTCTCTGGAGCATACTCCACTTACTGCTGCATCTCTTTTGTACCCTGTTGTTCCTTAATCAACTCTCCTCTCATCACATATTGTCCTCAAACATTTCATTTTCAACACATCTACCGTTTCCCGTACTTTTGGATCTAGGTCCCATGTCTCGCATCTATACAGCACTGTCCAGACTAATATACCAACAAATGTACCATCTTTGCCCTCATGGACAGTGACCTTTCTTTCCACATACTCCTCAATGCATTCAGGATCTTTGCCCCCTCCTCCATCCTATGGTTCAATTCAACTTCCATAGTTCCATTTGTTGCCATGTCTACTCCCAGGAGCCAAAAGCATGTCACTTCCTTCAGGTCCTTCTCATTTAAACTCACTCAAACCATCCTCTCTTGCCCTACAGCTACACCTTACTTTACTTTTATTGATAATAATTTTGTTTGTGCTTAACTATAAATCTGGGTAGATGTGGTTGACCTTAAGAAAAGTAATGTGATAGCTGTTGTTTATGTTCATCTAACATTTGTTTAAAAAAGAATTCCTTAAAACTTTGGTACACTTTTTCATTTCATTTATGATTCTGCTTGAAGAATAATTTGCATATCCTCTCTGATTTTTGGCATTTTTTATCCTTTGTGAATACATCTTTTCGAGAAACTCTGTTTTATAGAGCAGTCACAATCCACACAGATTCCATGTAGCCACAATATGTGCACTGTATTCATTAGTGTGCCTCTAACATAGTGGGGTAAGTGTACGTAAATGTATTTCTGATGAAAGGTTAATAATTTCATACACTTAATGATGTCTTCAGGTGTAGCTTGAAACATTTTATAGTTTGTTGGAGTAGTGTCAGTTTATGCATTTATTTGAGGGTTCTTTATATCATTGATCATGACAAGCTGTTTGGTTTTAGGAAAACCATCAACTTTTTAGTAGATACCTGAAAAGAACTAATTGGTTATTAACTACATATGACAGTGGATTTTTAATATTATGATTTTTTGTGCATTCGTTGGCAGTAGGAATTACTTGGTAGTCATTTGACCTTTTTATATACTTTACTGTCAACGCATTTTATTAAATTGGTGAGTATATTATCAGGGCCAATATTTC
Organism: Panulirus interruptus; assembly: GCA_032273725.1. Lineage (NCBI taxonomy): Eukaryota > Metazoa > Arthropoda > Malacostraca > Decapoda > Palinuridae > Panulirus > Panulirus interruptus. Next base: position 1,308 of record JAUTYZ010248201.1, read on the forward strand.
TAGTTTTATTTGTAACAGCTGTTTGTAGTAATGTTTCAAAATCTTTGCAAGCCTTGGTTTTTAAGATTAAATTTACAACAGTAATTTGATTATCAGGTGTGCAAGCTTCGCCGAGACCTTCTCAAGCTATTAAACATAGGAGAATTTTCCCCAGAGGCTGAGTGGAAGGACCCATGTGTTTCTTATGTTCTGCCAGAGGTAATTTGCCGTGCCTGTAATCACTGCCGCAACATTGACCTTTGCAAGGATCCTTATCATTCTGTGGAGCATGGAGTGTGAGTACTGAAGATAAAAACTGCATTTTTTCTCAAGCTGTGTTTCAGTATGCAAAGCTGATACAGTATATTCCATGGGTCACCTTTCTCACCAGATGCCAGGTAGACTTAGTCTGTCAGTAGCTGGCCTTCCAATTAATCTTCACTCATTCCTGTGCTCCTACTCTCTGTTCCTTACAGCTTCCTCAAGTGTCTTCCCTCTTCTTTCAAGTGAGCTCTTGAGGAACTTAGTCCATCTTATTGTAGGACGTCTTGGTGTATATATTCCTTCAGGGGTTCATTTCAGATACTTCTTGGCATATTTCGTGTCTTCCATTCTTTGTACACACATTGAAATATGTATCTTCCCAGATGGATCCGATGAATTTAAAATTATCAGTCCGATGCATGTTATCTTGGTAGGGGTGGCAAGTGTGAATGCAATTATGGTAGCCCCACTTTATAGTTATTGCTACTGAAATATGAGTTCAGTGGAACATTTGTTATGGCAAATGACAGGAAATGTTGCTAGCAATCGATATTTTACAAAATCATGAGAGCAGAACTACCAATGTGAGGCCAGACCAATGGGCATTTCTCAAAATCTTCATCTGTGATGTTGTATTGTTTCACACAAAAAGTGGTAAGATACTTTTTTTACCATGTGTACTTGGCCATACCACCATAGCTTGTTCTTTTAATGTATTTATTGCAGATGTAACATTTAAGTCCATTGTTATCTTGGTGTTTCTCATGTTATCATTTCTTGCAACTTTTCTGAATAACTTTAGTGTTGTCATTTTGGCAGCCTGTTTAAAACATGTTTTTATGCTAGACTTCTCACTTGCTCTCACCTATCATGTTGTTCGAAACTTCTTTTCGTCTGAACAGTTGCTCCGTTTATACAAGGGATTGATTCGTCCTTGTATGGCGTACTGCTCTCACATTTGGGGTGGTTCTAGCTCTGTATCCTTACTCGACAGAGTTGAGTCGAAAGCGGTCCTACTTATAAACTGTCCTTGGCTAACTTCCAAACTTGACCCCCTTTCCATACGCCGCAGTGTTGGTTCACTTTCCCTTTTCTATAGGTATTACTTTGGTTTTTGCTCCCGAGAGCTGGCTACTTGTGTGCCCTCACCACTAGCTAGACCACGCAATACTCGGCAAACTGCTGCGACAAATGATTATTGTGTGGCCATCGGCAACTAAAGGGTGGGTCGTTTTGATACCTGCTTCTTTCCCTACACGTTGAAGCTTTGGAACCCTCTATCCTCTCAGGTTTTTCCTAATAACTATAACCTGGCACATTTCAAAAGACAGGTCTTTCACTTTCTCAAAGATTCGTAAATACTTTTCCTTGTCTTTTCTTTACCATTTCATAATTGTCTCTGTATTTCAAGTAAGGCCCGGCCTTGATGTGGACTTTTGTCCGTGACTGCAGCCTTCAACATAAATAGAAAAAGAAAGACTTTTCCTTCACAGCACGTCGGTGCAACTTCGATTGACGTGGTTCCAGGTACATCTCGTCAATATGGTAACTGTAAGTACAGGGAACTTCAACAACCCTATACGCCCACCTAAGAAAGTTCCCTAAACTAGCTCCAATTTCTGCGAGGACAAATTTCTCGGCAATTGAGCTATCATACCTACTCCATCAGATCCCTGCAGCTGTCTCCTCTGGTGCACTCTCTTTACAGGTGTCAAGTTCTAAGACACCTAAGCCTACTCTTACTACGGCCACCACGGGGATCTTTGCATCTTCGGTAACCTCACCTGGCAATGTCACCTCACCCATGCTGGAGTCACCAAGCATCGATGGAGCCACAAAAACTACCAATACTATTCTTAACTGCACAGATCGGCAGAATCAAGCTCCCAGACGGCGTCTGGACCACAAGACAACTCTAGCCTATGTCGTATCCTCGCTCTACAGCACTCCTGCTCCTATCGCAGCCGCTGTTCCACGGGACACAAACTTCCACAGCATGTACTGCCGCACCGCAGACTCCGTACGTGACTCCACCGACTACTGCTGTCACACCAGCTTACTGCAGCTCTCCCCCTGGTGCAGCACAGCGACACCCAACCATTGTATAGTAAGCAACACTGCAGTTGTCGACAAAAGCCGCACAGCAGAACCTGCAGCTACCCAACCACTGGATACCGCAGCTCACTTCCCGCAGCACGACGACGGTACCTGTCACCGAGCTACTGTCCCCGACGTAGGAGACCAGCCAAGCCACTGCAGCGCCACTAACCCTGCTGACCCATTGCAGTGTCAACGAGTCCATGCATCACCAGCAGTTTTACCATTCATCCTATTCACCTAAGAGAAGAGACAGCAAAGATAGTACGCAAGGTAAATTCCTTATCCACCGGAACTCTCTTCAAATAGGACATGGTTTTCGTACAGCACTCAGCTGGGCTGATCAACAATGGGAGATATTTGTGGAGGGCTACGTGGCTGAGATTCGCGAAGTGTGCTGCGTTCAACAGCTTATCAGGGACACAGGAAAATGGTAAGTGTGGAGACAGTCATGTGCGTGCAAACGCTGAGGTGACATTAATGTGAGAACTGAAGTATCTGAAGTATATTCCACTATCAGATCAACTCGAATAAATATCTGTCTTTGTGATAATATTACATGTTACAACAACACAACAACGGACCTTCTCACGCTGTGATGAGCTTACTTCCGTTCCGTAAATCTTTATCTTTGGGTATGGGGTAAAACATTACGTTTAGGGTCACCATATGTACTTCCTACCATATTATGATTTTTGTAGATACCTAAAGACGTATGTAGACATACAGACGCCCTTGCGCAACACTAAGATGGCATTTGGCCTAGGCAGACGACACTTCCCTTGGCTATACACCGGAATTTCTTCCTAGATTTGAATAATAGTAAATTACATGTGGGAGTTTTTCACTAATCTGTATTGAAAAGATCACGAGTGGTCTACAAGCATTCTTGGAATTTAAATGTGTAGGTAATTCGTTGTGTATTTATGTCACGTTATGAAGCGAGTTTGATCTGATCAATTTGCTACACTCTGGGCTTAAAATGATATTATTTTTCCAGAAAGGTTATTTCGACGTATCACAGGATACCAGGCCAAGGGTTCTAAAACCGGGTTGTTGATTGCAAGCCGTACGACTCTGTGGACAGACAATATAATTTTTTGTGGTGGCTGCACACTACTCAACGCCTCCAGCCCCGCAACCATTGGCGTCTCTCTCTGCCAAAGACGGCAAAGAACCTATACGCTGTCTTACTGTATCCAACGAATGTCTGACAACGAAGTGTCGCAACCTTCATCGTTAACTAGCGTTTGCCAAGCTTCTCTACCTGCCAGATGACGCGTCGCTTGTTGCCTGTAATCTGTGCTCAAGGCGGCCATTCAGACCATCCAACTGAATCCGGCCGCATCCAGCGCACAGTGGTGTCTACAGCCATAACTGTCTCATCTGCCTTCCAAGGAATGACTGGGGAACTTGTCAACCTATCCTGTGACTAACAGCTCCCGCACTTCTGCTTCACAACGAGTCGGTGCACCTTTGGTCGACATGTTTCTAAGTACATCACGGCGATGCAGGAAATTGTCAGTACAGATAACTGTAACAACACTGTCGGTCCACCTGCGGTAGTACCCTATTCTACTTGCAGTCTCTGTGGGGACAAATGCTTAGTCGATTGAGCTATCATAACCAATCAGATCTCTGCAACTGTTGTTTGTGATGATTGATTTGTGCCGGTAACCCCGGCAAATATATTGTGCACCCCATGCTCATCCTGTGAGCGGTAGCGCAAAAGGATTACAGGGGTCACAAAGGGTCTTAGTCAGACCCTAGTGGGTTGATATTACATAAGATGGTACACTCAATAAATTACATACATTACATAGTTTCACATGGTAAGTTTTAATAACTAGATGCAAAAAGTGGATACAAACTTAAAATTTCAGGTATCTTGTTATTAACAATAAGGTGTTGTGACATTTCTTGCAGGGTTTGTTTAGATCTATCCCTAAAAGGCTTTATTTTTTTCACATTCTAAGACAGAGTGTTTTAGTTTGTGTCCAAATCTTTGACCACAAACTTTATAATTCGCATAATCATCATCTCCAGATAGGCCAAAGCGCCAATAGTACCTACAGCCTAGCCTTAGTCTAGCAGTTACAATCATCATGTAATCTGCTGATCTTATTACTTTCTCCATATACATACTTGTGATACACTCTCTTCCCAGGAGTTAGGTTCTACGACAGCCAAGCCTCCTCTTGATACGGCCACCACGAAGATTTCTGCATGTTCAGCTACCTCACCTGGCAACATCACCTCACCCATGTTGGAGTCACCAACCAGCGATGACGCTAAATCAACTACCAGTCCGACACTTACCTGTGTAGTTCGACACAAGCAAGCTTCCAGACAGTAAAGGAACTACAAGACAGCTCCAGCCGACAACGTAGCCTCACACTACAGTACCCATGCACCTACTGCAGCCAATATTCCTGTTCCATAGGAGAAATACACCCACAGCAAATACTTCAGTACCACAGAATCGCTAGGGAGGTCCACTGACTGCTGCAGTCGCCCCAGCTTACAACAGATCATCCCCTGCTGCAGCACAGCGACGTCCGACCGCTGTACTTCAAGCAGCACCGCAGTTGTGCAACCACAGCAGCACACAGTGCCCGCAGCTGCCTAACCGTATCTTACCGCAGGTGCCATTTAACCACAGCTCAATTCCTGCAGCACAGCAACGCAGGTATGCCACACGGCCGCTGCGCCCGACGTACGAAACCAGCCAGACCACAACAGCGACACTTACTCTGCTCACCCAGTGCAGTGTGTCAGGGAGTCTGCGCTGCACCAGCACTTTTGCCATGCACTCGTGAAATGAGAAACAGCAGAGGTGGTAAGTTTGGTATGTCCCTTAACCAAGTGAGTTCTCTTCAGACAGGACGTCGTTTCTCATATAGCACTCCGCTGGGCTGACCAGCAATGTGAGTGCCTCTCCTTTCTTAAGGGATACCTCACTGGGATACTCGACCGTTACTGTAAGTGTGTTGCGTTCAGCAGCTTACCAGGGACACAAAGGAATGCTAATTGTAGAGACAGTCAAGGACGTGCAAACATTTAGTGAAGTGACACTAATGTCACCGCAGATATATCGGTACATATGAACTCTTCCAGTATCAGACCAAATCATATAAATATTTATCCCTATTATGATAATGTATGATGTATGCAAAAAATGAACGGACCTTGACACGTGATAATTAACTTATTTCCGTTCGGTAAATTTTTTCTCTGGGTATGGGGTAAATGTCACGTTTATAATGACCATATTTACCTCCTACCATAATAATACGATTTTTCACAAATTTGTATATCCAAAATCAAGAGTGATCTACACGTATTCTAGAAATTTAGATATGTATTATAGTCTTATGTATGAACGGAAAATCGTAGCATATTTATGTCACGTTAAGAAGGAAGTTTGAGCCGATGAATTATTGGGTTATTGACTGCAAGCCACATGTCTTTATGAACAGACAGTTTGAATTTTGTGGTGGCTGCACACTACTCATCGTCTCCAGCCACGCCGCCATTGGCGTCTCTATTTTACAGAGATTGCGAGGAACCTATACACTGTCTTACTGTATCTAGCAAACATTTGACAACAAGGTGTCGCAGCCTATATCGCTACCTAGTGTTTGCCAAGTTTCCCTGCCTGCCAAACGACGCGTCGAACGCTTGTCGCCTGCAATCTCTGCTTACAGCGGACACTCACACCATCCAACTGAATCCGGCTGCATCCGGTGCACAGTGGCGTCTACAGCCATTGCTGTCTCATCTTCTACCACAAGGAATGACTGGGTAGCTTCTCGACCCAATCTGAGACCAACAGCTTCCGGACTTGTGCATCACAGCGCGTCGGTGCACCTTCGGTCGCCATTGTTCCAGGTACACAACGCCGGTGCGGTTATTTGGAAGTATAGGGAACTGTGGCACGCTGTCGGCCCACCTACGGTAGTACCCTATTCTAGCTCCAGTCTCTGTAGGGACAAACGCCTCGGCGATTGACCTATCATAACCACTCAGTCAGATCCCTGCAACTGTCGCTTGTGGTACACTGTCTTCACAGGGGTTAAGAAATACGACAGCTGAGCCTGTTCTTAATAAGGCCACCACGCGGATTTCTGTACCTTCAATTACCTCACCTGGCAAAATCACCTCACCCATGCTGAAGTCACCGAGCACCGATGTTATCACATCAACTACTGGTCCTACTCTTACCTGTGGAGTTCGACAAAAGCAAGCTTACAGACGGCGAAGGAACTACAAGATAGCTCCAGCCGACAACAAAGCCTCACACTACAGCACCCATGCTCCTAACACAGCCAGTGCTCCTGTTCCTCGGGAGACATACACCCACAGCATATACTGTTGTACCACAGAATTGCTAAAGAAGTCCACCGACTGCTGCAGTCGCACCAGCTTACAACAGATCACCCCCTGCTGCAGAACAGCGACGCCCGACCACTGTACTTCGAGCAGCAGTTGTGCAACAACAGCCGCTCACCAATACCTGCAGCTGCCCAACCGTATATCATCGCATATGTTACACCATTTAACCACAGCACTTCCTGCAGCACGACATCGCATGCTACTCACACTGCCGCTGTGCCCGACGTACGAAACCAGCCAAGCCACTACAGCGACACTTACTCTGCTCACCCAGTGCAGTGTGTCAGGGAGTGTGTGCAGCACCAGCAGTTTTGCCATTCACTCAATCACGTGAAAGGAGAAACAGCAAACGTGATAAGTTCGGTATGTCTCTTAACCACCAGAGCTCTCTTCAGACAGGACGTGGTTCTCATACAGCACTCCGTTGGGCTGACCAGCAATGCGAGTGCCTGTCCTTTATCAGCGATGGGAGTGCCTCTCCTTTTCGAAGGGCCACTTCGATGCCGCGATTCGCGACCATTGCTGTAAGTGTGCTGCGACGAACAGCTTACCAGTGACACGAAAATGGTAAGTGTGGAGACAGTCAAGTGCGTGGAAACATTTGCTTATACATATCTATGTCTTTTATGATACTCTATGATACATACAAAAAATGAATGAAAATTGTCACGCTTTGATTAGCTTATTTCCGTTCCATAATGTTTTTCTCCGGTTATGGGATAACTGTCATGTTTAGAGTGACCATACTCACCTCCTGCCATATTATGATGATCTTTAGATACCAGCAGACGCATGTATACATACACACCCTCATAAGCAACACTAATGTAGCGTTTGGCCCTAACAGACGGCACTCGCCTCAACTACATACCCGAGTTTCTTCCTAGATGTAAATAACAGTAAATTGAATGTGGAAGTTTTTCACACAATTTCATTGTCAGAATCACGAGTGGTGTACACGCATTCATGGAATTTGAATGGGTATTATAGTCTTAGGAATGAAAAGAATTCCCAGCGTATTTATGTGTCACGTTATGAAACGAATTTTGATCAAATAAATTTACTACATCCTGGGCTTAAAATGATACTTTTCCTAGGATGGTTATCTCCACCAGTCACATGACATCGCGTCAAGGACACGAAATCCGGGTTGTTGATTTGGAAGGGGTACGATTCTCTGGACAGACAGTTTACATTCTGCGGTAGCTGCACGCCACTCATCGCCTCCAGCCATTCTTCCATTGGCGTCCCTCTCTGCCAAAGATTGCAGATAAGCTTTCCGCTGTCTTACTGCATCTATTGAACGTCTGAAAACAAGGCGTCTCAATCTGGTTCGTTAACCACACTTTGTCAAGCTTCTCTGCGTGCCGGACGACACGTCCCTTCTTCTACTACGCGTCGCCTGAAATATGTGCTTTCAGTGGCCATGTAGACCATCCATCTGAATTCCGCCGCATCCAATGCACAATGTCTTCAACAGCCTTTACTGTCTCGTCTTCTAATCCAGGGAATGAATGGGAGGCTGCCCGACCTACTGTATGACAAACAGCCCAGGAACTTCTGCATCACAGCTTGTCGGTGTATCTTCAGTCGACGTGGTTCCAAGTACATCACGCCTATACGGGAAATAGTAAGTATAGGGAACTGCAGCAAACTGCAGCTCCTCCTACGGGAGTTCCCTATTCTAGCTCCAGTCTCTGCAGGTACAAATGCCTCGTGACTGAGCTATTATACCCACTCATTCAGATGGCTGCGGTATGTTCTTTTCACAGGAGTGATGTACTACTGCACCTGAGCCTACTCTTAATACGGCCACCACGGGGATTTATAAACTTTCAATTATCTTACTTGGCAACTTCACCTCACCGATGCTGGAGTCACTACGAACTGATGCTGCCACATCAACTATCAGTTCTCCTATGACCTGTGCAGGTCGACACATGCAAGCTGCCTCGTGGTGAAGGAACTACGAGACAACTCCAGCCTGCAATATATTCTGACACGACTGAACCCCTGCTCATACCATAGCCATTGCTGCTTTTCCATGGAAGACAGATACACCAACAGCATCTACTGCTGTACAACAAAACTGCTACAGGAGTTCACCGACTGCTGCTGCCGCACCAGCTTACTAACGCTCACCCTATTCTGCAGCACAGCAACTCCCTACTGCTGTAATTGAAACAGCGCTGCAGCTGTGCAAAAGCAGCTGCACACCAGTACCTGCACCTGCCCAACTGCAGTTTACCGCAGCTGTCACACTATTTAACCGCAGCTTACTTCCTGCAGCAGGACAGCGCAAGTTACATCACAGTGTCGCTGTATCCGACGTAGCAGACCAGCGAAGCCACTGCAGGGCCGCTTACTCTGCTGATCCAGTGCAGATCGTCAGCGAGTTTGCGCAGTACCAATAGCTTAGGAGAGGTTGGAACTTCGCTAAGTACCTTAATCACCAGAGCTCTCCACAGACAGGACTCGGTTCTCTTACAGCATTCCTCCGGGCTGACCAACTAAGGGAATGCCTGTCTTTTGTGAATGACCACTTCGCTGCGATTCGCAACCGTGACTGTAAGTGTGCTGCGTTCAACAGCTTACCAGTGACATAGAATAATGGTAAGCGTGGAGGCAGTCCAGTGCGTGCAAACATTTAGTGAAGTGACGTTATGGTGAACAGTGAAATTTCTGTACATATAAATTCTTCCAGTATCAGATCAACTCGTATATGTCTTTTATGATACTGTATGAAGTATACAAAAAATCATTGAACTTGTCACTCGGTAGTTAGCTAATTTCCGTTCTTTAATTTTGTTCTCTGTGTATGTGGTAATTGTTAGGTTTAGAGGAATATACTCGACTTACCTTCTACCACATTATGGGGATATTTTTGGATTCCTACAGACGCATGTATACATACGACGCTCTTACACAACATTAAGATAGTTTTTGTCCGAGCAAACAACACTCACCATAGCTGTAAACCGGAGTTTCTTCTTAGATTTGAATAATAGTAAACTATTTGTGGGAGTTTTTCTCTAATTTGTATTGCCAAGATCACGAGTGGTCTACACGCATTCTAGGAATTCAAATGTGTATTATAGTGTTAGCTATGAAAGGAAATCATAGTGTATTGATCTGATCAATCTAGTACGCACTGGGCTTATAATAATACTTTATCCAGGATGGTTATCTCGACCTATCACAGGATAGCGATCCAAGGGCTCAAAATCCGGGATGTTTATTGGAAGCGGCACAACGTTGTAGATAGACAGTTTGAATTCTGAACGCCATTCAGCGTCTCCAGCCACGCCCCTATTCTTGCCTCTCCCTGCCAGGGACTACGGCAAACCATACGCCATCTTACTGTATCCAACGAACGTCTCACAACAAGGCGTCGCCACCTACAGCGCCAACCACCGCTTGCTAAGCTTCCCTGCCTGCCAGACGATGCGCCGCTGCTCCTACTACGTCTTGCCTGCAGTCTGTGCTTCCAGTGGCCTATCAGACCTTCCAGCTGAATCCGGTCACATCCAATGCACAGTGGCGTCTACAGCCTTTACTGTCTCATCTTCAACCCCAAGGAATGACTGGAAGGCCACCCGAACTATCATGTGACTAACAGCCCCTAGACTTCTCCTTCACGGCACGTCGGTGATCTTCGCTTGGCGTCGTGCCGCTAAACAATTAACAACCTGGACTTAAAACTCTTCGTTAACCTGTGATACGCCGAGATACCATACTGGAATATGTATCATTGTAAGCCCAGTGCATGGTAAATTGATCAGATAAAACACGTGTCATAACATGACATACAAATACGCTACGAACTCCTTTCATTTGTAAGACTGTAATACCCATTTAAAATCTTAGAATGTCTGTTGACCACTCGTGGTCTTGGCAAGACAGATGAGTGAAAAACTCCCACATGTACTTTATTATTATTATTATTCAAATCTATCCAAGGTGAGTATCGTCTGCTAGGGCCAAACGCCATCTTAGTGTTGCATAAGAGCGTCAGTGTGTATACATGCGTCTATAAGTATCTAAACATTCGTCATGATATGGTAGACGGTGAGTATGGTCACTCTAAACGTGACATTTACGCCGTGCCAAGAGAATAAATTTTCGGAACGGAAATAGGCTAATTACAGCGTGACAAGATATGTCAAGCTTTTGTATGCATCATAAAGATTCATGACAGGTAGGTATACAAATTGATCTGACACTGGAAGAGTTTATATGAACAGATATTTCACTTGTCACAATAATGGCATTTCACTAAATGTTAGCACGCACTTGCCTGTCTCCACACTTGTCATTTTTCTGTGTCCTTGGTAAGCTATTGGACGCAGCACACTTACTTTCACGGTCGCGAATCGCTGGGAAGTGGCTCTTCACAAGGGACAGACACTCCCATTGCTGATCAGCCCAGCAGAGCGCTGTATGAGAACCACGTCCTGTCTTAAGAGAGCCCTGGTGGTTAAGGGGCTTAGCGAACTTACCACCTCTGCTGTCCCTCCTGCTACGTGATTGGAGTGAATGGGGAAACTGCTGGTGCTGCGTAGGCTCGCTGACGCTTTGCACTGGGTCAACAGAGTAAGCTGCGCTGTAGTGGCTAGGCTGGTCTGCTACGTCGGGCGCTGCGGCAGCGTGATGTAGCTGCCGTTGTATTGCTTGAGGGATTGAGCTATGTTTAACTGGTGTGAAAGCTGTGGTAAACTACGGTTAGGCAGCTGCAGGTACTGCTCTCCGGCTATGGTTACACAGCTGCGATGCTGGTTGAGGTACAGTGGAAAGGTGTCGCAGGGCTGCAGCAGTAGGTTAGATGTAGTAATCTGGTGCGGCAGTAGCATTTGGTGGACTCCTTTAGCGAGTCTGTGATACAGCAGCAGGTGCCGTGTGGTACAGCAGCAGGTGCCGTGTGGTACAGCAGCAGGTGCCGTGTGGTACAGCAGCAGTGGCTGTGGTGAAAGCAGGGGTGCTGTCGTGTGAGCCTACGTTGTAGGCTGGAAGTGTCTTATAATGCCGTCGCCGTGTGGGAGCTTGCTTGTGTCGACCTGCACAGGTCCGAATAGGACTGGTAGTTGATGTGGCATCATCGGCGCTTGGTGCTGCCAACATGGGTGAGATGATTTCCAGATGAGGTAACTGAAGGTACAGAAGTCCCAGTGGTGGCCGTCTCAATAGGAGACTCAATTGTATTATAGCTTGACACCTGTGAACAGAGTGCACCAGAAGAGAAAGTTGCAAAGATCTGACTAAGTGAGTATGAAACTCAGAGGCTTGTGTCCCCGAGCAGACTGTATCTAAAATAGGGAACTCCAGCAAGTGGGCCTACAGTGTTGCTGCAGTTCCCTGTTCTTACAATATCCCGTATCGGCGTGATGCACCTGGTACTACGTCCACTAAAGATGCATCGACGCGCTGTGATGCAAAATTCCGGTGGCTGTAGATACCTAAATAGTCATATTATTATGGAAGGAGTTAAGTACTGTCTCTGTAAACGTGAAATTTATCCTTTGAGCAAAAAAGAAGGGGGAAAAAAGGAAATAAGCTAACTACGAAAATGCAAGCTACATCACACTGCCGCTGTGTATGACGCAGCAGACAAACCAAGACATTACACCGCAGGGTATCTCAACCTATCACAGGACACTGCACAAAGTGTTCAAAATCCGGGTTGTTGATTGGAAGTGGCATGGATTCTTTGGCCAGACACTCTGAAGTCTGCGGGAGCTGCACGCCACTCATCGCAATTTGCGTTCCTCTTTCCCAAATACTTGGAATAACCTCTGCGCCGTCTGGCAACAAGACGTTGCCATCTGCATCCCGTGCCAGCGTCTGCCAAGCTTTCATGCCTGCCAGATTACGCGTCGCTGCTGGTAATATGTGTCGCCTGCAGTCTGTGCTTCCAGTGGCCAATCACACCATCCAACTGGAGCCGGCAGCATCCAATGCACAGGGGCGTCTACAGCCATTACTGTCGCATCTTCGACCCCAACTGGGAGGCTGCCCGACCTATTGGGTGACTAACAGCCCCCAGACTTCTACTTCACAGCGTGACGGTGCATCTTCGGTCGACCCGGTTCCTGGTACATCACGCCGAGACGGGAAATTTTCAGTACAAGGAAATGCAGGAACACTGTAGGCCCACCTACGGGAGTTCCCTACTCTAGATCCAGTCTCTGCGGGGCCCTTGCGATTGAGCTATCATACGCACCTAATCAGATCCCTGCAGCTGTCTCTTGTAGGGTGCTCTCTTTACAGGCGTCAAGTTCTACGACAGCTGAGTCTACTCTAAATACGGCCATCACGAGGATTTCCGTACCTTCAATTACCCCACTTGGCAACGTCACTTCATCTATGCTCTAGGCATCAAGCACCAATGTGCCACATCAACTACCAGTCATACTGTGAATTGTGCAGGTCGACAAAAGCGAACTTTCAGACGGCGAAGAAACTTCAAGACAGCTCCAGCCGACAACGTAGCTTACCACTACATCATCCCGACTCCTACCACAGTCACTGCTGCTGTTCCACGGGAGACATACACCCACAGCATCTACTTTTTACCGCAGACTCGCTACAGGAGTCCATCGACTGCTACTGCCGCATCAGCTTACTACAGCTCACTCCCTGCTGCAGCAAAGCGATACCCTAATATTGTAGCACCGCAGTTGTGCAACCACAACCGCACAACAGTACCTGCAGCTGCCCAGCAGTAGTTTACCATAGCTGTCACACCAGTTAACCACACCACACTACCTGCAGCACGACAACGCAAGCTACGTCACACTGCCGCTGTGCCCAACGTAGCAGACCAGCCATCCCAATACAGCGTCACCTGATCTGCTGACAGAATGCAGTGTCAGCGAGTCTGCGCAGTACCAGCAATTCTGCCATTCACCCTAATCACGTAGGAGTAGAGACAGCAGAGGTGGTAAGGTGGCCAAGTCCCTTAACCACCAGAGCTCTCTTCAGACAGGACGTGGTTCTCATACAGCATTCCGCTGGGCTGACCAGCAACGGGAGTGTCTGTCCATTGTGAAGGGCTACATCGCTGCAATGCGCGACAGTGACTGCGAGAGTGCGCTGCGTTCAAGAGCTTAACAAGGACACAGAAAATGGTAAGTGTGGAGACAGTCAAGTGCGTGCAAACATTTAGTAAAGTGACGTTATTGTGAACACTGAAATATCTGTACATTTAACCTCTTCCAGTATCAAATCAACTAGTATAAATATCTATGTATATTATGATACTGTATGATGCATACAAAAAGAATTAATGGAACTTGCCACGCTGTAATTAGCTTATTTCCGTTACGTAATTATTTACTCTGGGTATGGGATAAATGTCACGTTTAGAGTGACCATACTTACCTCATACCATATCAAGAGGATTTTTTAGATACCTAAAGACGCATGTTTATATACTGACGCTCATACGCAACATTAAGATGGCGTGTAGCCGTTGCAGACAACACTCGCTTTGTCTATAAACAGGATTTTTTTCCTAGATTTGATAAATAGTAAAGTACATGTGGGAGTTTTTCACATTTGTACTGCTAAGATCACGTGTGGTTTACATGCATTCTAGGAATTTCAATTTGTATTGTAGTCTTAGGTATGGAAGGAGTTCGTTGCGTATTTCTGTCACGTTGTGCAACGAGTTTGATCTCATCAATGTACTTAACATTGGGCTTAAAAGGATTCTCTTACCAGGATGGTTATTTGGACCTATTACAGGTTACCGCACCAAGGGTTCGAAATCCGGGTTGTTAAATGGAAGTGGCACGACTCTGTGGTGACGTGAATTCTGCGGTTGCTACACGCTACTACTCACCTCCAGCCACGCAAGCTTTGGCGTCCCTTTCTGCCGGAATCTCTACGCCTTTTTACAGCATCCAACGAACGTATGAGAACAAGGCATCGCCACCTACATCGCTAACCAGCATTTGCCAAGCTTCCCTGCCGCCAGATGACGCGTCGCTACTTCTAAGTGTCGTCTGTAATCTGTCCTTCCAGTGGCCACTTAAGACCATCCAACTGAATCCGGCCGCATCCTGTGAATACCGGCGTTTACAGCCATTACTGTCTTATCCTCGACCCCACGAAATGACTGGGAGGCTGACCGACCTATTGTGTGAGAAACAGGCTCCAAACTTCTGCCTCACAATACGCCGATACGGGAATTCATAAGTACAGGGAACTACAGGAACACTGCACTTATCTACAGGAGTTCCCTATTCTATCTAGGTTAGACTGATATCACGTGTGATCATTAAGACTCTTAACTTACTGATTCAGCAGGGAACTGCTGTCGTAACTATTGGCTCCCCAGCGAGGGTTCCCATTTACTACTTACTAAGTGGCCATATATACATATATA